>NW_020870751.1:97500-100000 GCF_003789085.1 Penaeus vannamei | reverse complement strand
TGGGGAGGGGGGAGGGAGATGAGTAGGTGGAGTGGGGTATGTGAGGGGGTGAGCGTGGAGAGGGGAGGGGAATGAGTAAGTGTGGAAGGGGAATGTTAGGACAATGAGTGGGTATGGAAGAGGGTAATGCGATGGAATGAGTAGGTGGGAGGGGGGGGGGGGATGAGTGGATAGGGGAAAGAGAAATGAGTGAGTGGGGACGGGAATGTGAAGGCAGCGAGTAGGTAAGGGGAAGGGAAATGAGTAAAAAAAAAAAAGGAGGGGAACGTGAGGGGAATGAGCAGAGAAAGGAAAAGAACGTGAGGGGAATGAGCAGAGAAAGGAAAAGAACGTGAGGGGAATGAGCAGAGACATGAGGGGAACGTGAGGGAAATGAGCAAAAAAAGGAAGGGAACTTAAGGGGAATGAGTAGGTGCAGGCGAGGGGAATGAGGGGAATGAAGTGCGCGTCCTCAGATGGAAGAGCGCGTGTGTGTGTAATATCCAAGAGCTGTTTGCCTGCGACTGTGAGATAGACGAAGCGCGCGAGGGCGAAAGAGGGGAGTGAGAGAGATGTCGTGGGGAAACAGACAGTTGGTATATATGTATGTATGAGTCTTAGCGAGGGGGAGAGAGCTGGAATTATGCATGAATAGAAACACAGAGAGGGAGAGGGATGGAAGGAGAGGGAAGGAAAGAGAGAGGGGAGAGGAGGAGAGGAAAGAGAGAGGAGGGAGGGGGGAGGGAGAGAGAGAGAGAGAGAGAGAGAGAGAGAGAGAGGGAGGAGGGAGGGAGAGGAGAGGGGGAGAGAGAGAGAGAAAAAAAAAAGGATGGGAAAGGAGGGGAGGAGAGAGAAACAGAGAAAAACAGAGAGAGAGAAAAAAGGGGAGGGAAAGAAGAAGAGAGAAACAAACAAACAAAAAAGAAAGACAGACATGCAAGTAAAAAAAGACATAGACAGAGATACACCCCCCCCAGATAAACAGACATAACCCCCCATAAAAAAAATAATAAAATAGTAATAATAATAATAATGATGATGATAATAATAATAATGATAATAATAATAATAATAATAATAATAATAATAATAATAATAATAATAATAATAATAATAATAATAATAATAATAATAATAATAATAATAATGATAATGATAATAGAGATAAAAAATAATAAATCGAAAATCACGTTTGCAAGAGTCAAGAAAAATGGAAAAAGAAACAGACCCGAGCCACACTGAGCCGTAAAACCCAGCCCGCCCCCCAGTCGTCACTCAGCAACAGTAGCAACAGGTCCACAGCGGTTCCCACGCCCGCCGAGCTCCTTGCAACAGGTGGTGCCCGGATGGTTCCTTGTACTGTGCAACATGTACTCTCTGGCCACGTCTGAGAGAGAGGGGAGGAGGGGGAGGGAGGGAGGGGGGAGGGAGGGGAGGGAGGGGAGGGAGGGAGGGAGGGAAGGGAGGGGAGGGGAGGGGGGGAAGGGAGGGGAGGGGGAGAGAGAGGGAGAGAGGGGGGGAGTAGAGAGAGAGAGAGAGTGGAAAGAGAAAGAAAGAAGAGAGAAGAGAGAGGAAGAGAGAGAGAGGGAGAGAGAATCGTCGATTTTTTTGTTATGAAAAATTATTCTTTTCATTATTGTTCCAAGTGTTACTTTATCAACAATACCAATGATGATAATGATAATAGTAACATTAATAATGAGACGAAGAATGCTTATTACTATAACAATTGCAATAATGGTCATGCTAATAGTACTGTTCATCATGATGATGCTGGTAATAATAAAAATGATAGCATTGATAGATATATTGATGTAAAGATATTTCTGATAACAGAACTAACAGCAGAATGATGATAATGATAATAATGATAATAATAATAATAATGATGATAACAATGATAATTATACTACTAATTATAATGATAATGATAATACAAAAAATTATAACAATAATGAAAATAATGATAATAAAATTAATAGTAATAATTATCAAAAACAAAAGGATTGTAATGATGATAATGATAATAGAAACAATGATAATAACAATCATAAAATGAATAGATATAGTGATGAAAATTATAGTATTAATGATAATACCAATAAGATCAACCGCAACAACAACAACAATAAAATAATAATAATAATAATAATAATAATAATAATAATAATAATAATAATAATAATAATAATAACGATAATGTTAATAATAATAACAATGATGATAATAATCATCATTGTAATAACAATAATGATAATGATAATGATAACAATAAAACTGATTATAATGATAATGATAAAACGAAACCAATAATGATAATGATAATATCCTGAATAATGATGATAATGCATGTATAATAATCCTGGTGAAGATGATTTTCTATGATAATGATAATGATTAATGATAATAAAGATACGGACAATAATACTAATAGTAATAATACTAACAACAACAGTAATGATAAGAAGAATAGCAATGATAATGATAATAACAATAATGATGATAATGATAATAATAACAA
>NW_020870751.1:60000-65000 GCF_003789085.1 Penaeus vannamei | reverse complement strand
TGTGTGTGTGTGTGTGTGTGTGTGTGTGTGTGTGTGTATGTATGTATGTATGTATGTATATGTCGAGATCATTATTTATTCGACATTCAAAAAGGTGCACTGTTTCTGATTTCAAAGATGCATATCCGTCACTGAAACATTTGCTTACATATTTTTATAAATCTAATGGTATATCAATCAGCAAAATTTAACGGTATAGCAAATAGGAATAAATTATAATAATCATTTATAAATGGTTTGTTTGTTTAAATGTTAACATTTAATTAGAGGGAAAGCAATAAGCTCGTTCTCTTAACGTTGTCTCGCCAGACGAGTCCTGGCCTTACACCTGTTAATAGCTAAGTATTGTTAAGGTATTTTAAGTCGTGTTTTACCCCAATATCATGGATTGTAATGTTTGATAAGTGTATTAATGTAATTGTTAAATCCATTTGTATTGATTTATGATAATTGAGACGAGTAATGGCCTTACTCCTGCGAACAGAGAGGAGAAATGGTGGAGAATTCGCTAAGAACAACACACCATAATGCTTATGCTTGGGTTTAGTTATTATCGTTATTTATTCAGTTGTTTTAATGGCCCGGGGATACAAAAACAGAAGTAATCGCAGGTGACAGTTCCGGTAGTATCAATGAACAGAGTGAGAAGGATATTATTTATTAGAGGGAAGTGTAAGAGAGGAAAATTGTAAAGATGAAAGGATGGGAAATAATTGGCTTATGTCTTAGGAAAAATCATGGAAATCTTGGTGATAGACTGGCGGTGAAGGCCTCAATTTCGTCTCATGTATATTTTTATTTGCTTATGAATATAATTTTGATTTATAATTAATAGGAAAGGAGAGGGTATAGACTTAACCTTAGATGTGAATATAATTATTTGAGAATGTTGATGTTCATTGCTAAGATTTACAGAATGATATACCATTTGTTCATTGCATGTTTATGGAATGAAATATTAATGGTTAAAATGTTTCAATGACCCTTGTAATAATCGGCACACTCAATAGAGGAATGAACTCATTCCCACACCCACGAGCCTTAAATACCATTAGGTCACGCTACCCACAAGATTTAACGGTGCAGTAAATACAGTAAGAATAGGCCTACATTTAAATAAAATTGGCATATGAAAAACACTAATATGACAACGGTACAAAAAATGTTTAGAATAGAATGATAAATGAAAACTTTTGCATAAGAAAAATAATTTTGTCTCTACATATTTGTATAAATCTATACATATATGTATGTATAAATATATACACATACATTTCTATGTACATGTGAATTTATAGCGTATATATGCTTATATCTATATGTATTTATCTGCCTCTCAATCTATATGAATAAGAAAGGATATTTGGTTTAAATTTCACTTTAGCCAAGTGTGCTTAACAAAGAGGTTGCAGAAAAAGAAAATTGTGAATATGAATTATGCAGATCGGGTAATTTGCATACGGAGCGTCACTTTAGAGCAGCAAATTAAGCTATTTTGCCGCTGGGAAAGAATGTGCAGAAGGATCATGACGTTAACTAGCATCGACGTCTTGGTGAATAAATGTTTCCTATTATGGTCACATGATAAATGTTTGTGTGTTTTTCTACATTTTATTTTATTTATTATTATTAATATTGTTCAACTGTTTTTTTTTTTTAGGCGTTTCGTTGTCCCTTTGTTTACTTATTTATCTCGTTTATTTCTTATCACATTTCTTTCTGTTTCTCTCTCTCTCTCTCTCTCTCTCTCTCTCTCTCTCTCTCTCTCTCTCTCTCTCTCTCTCTCTCTCTCTCTCTCTCTCTCTCTCTCTCTCTCTCTCTCTTTCTCTTCTCTCTCTCTCCTTCACCTTCCTTCTCTTTCTTCCTCTCCTTCCCTTTCACCTTCTCATTTCCCTTTTCCTCTTCCTCTCCCGATTCCTTGCTTTCATCTCGTGTTCTTTCATTTACCCGTGTATTTTGTATCTTCCTTTCTTGCACTTTCTTACTTATTTTTCGTGCGTTCTGTAGTTTGCCTCTCTCCCTTTCTCTCTTGTTTTCTCCCCCCTTTCTGTCTATCTGCCTTCTCTCTTTTTTCTCACCGCACTCATCTCTCTCTCTCTCTCTCTCTCTCTCTCTCTCTCTCTCTCTCTCTCTCTCTCTCTCTCTCTCTCTCTCTCTCTCTCTCTCTCTCTCTCTCTTTCTCTATCTATCGATCTATCTATATTTCCCCCTTTCTTTCTTACACATAAATCCGCTCTTCTTCTTTCCTTACCATCCTATCTCTCTCCCTTCTTCCCTGAACCAATTATCCACAAATTTATCCGATTTTATGCCTCTTCCCCTCATCCCATGTTGACTGTATCCTTCCCATTACCTTTGGAAGGAAATGCCTCTCAAACTTTAACTATTTTCCCACCGCTTTCATCTTCTACAGCGTTCATCTCACTCAAGTTCACTCGTTGCTCCTTCAATTTTGTAATCACTGGCGTTGTGAAAAGATGATTTAGTTTCTCCCTTTCGTTTTTGTTTTTTCGTTATTATTATAGTTGTTTTTTTTTTCTTTTGTTTTCGTTCAGTTTTCTAGGTCAATGCACCTGTACCCTCGATCTTCATCCCCCCTGTCTCTTTCCGTGCCTGTAATCTCCAAGCACGTATAGCCATTGCCATCATTTTTCTTCCTTTTTCTAAGTTTTTTTGAAACTTCCGTCAGCTCTCCAGACGTAAAATTTGTCTTCCGACAAAGTTGCGCCGTTCGGGTATTCTCTCGCCCGAACTTCCTCCTTTCTGGGACCCGCATTCTCCCGCAGATAAAGTCGGCGCTCACTCGTTTCCTGATTACCGCATGGGTAGTCTGTGACACGTGGAAGAAAACGGAGGCAGAAGAGTTAAAGAAAACGGGAACTCTTAACCCTCCGTCTGTCCTTTCGAGGTTCATTTACAATCCGTACAAAGAGCAGGAAAGAATTATCTTGGGTGGGTAAAAGTTAAATAAAATGTTCCGCCTACATTAATTCAGGAACTGACCCGGGTACACGGACTTGTGGAGTACTTTCTTAAAGTCTTCCCTTCCTTTGTCAGATTCGTCTTCAATCTTTCTTGCAGTCCCCCCTACCCACCTCCTTTTTTATACTTTAAGATCCTCGATAGTTGGTATTGTTATAGCTGCATTCAGCGGTTCCATTTTTTTTCTCCCCCTTTTTTCCTCAAAAATTCTTATTTGTGTTTTCATCTCGGGTTATTGTTACGAAGGATGATCCCACAAGGTTTTTTCAACTCGAAGAAAATGATATTCCGAAGAAAAATCCACGCGGACCAATATGCCGAGGGGGAACTCGCGTGTGCAGGAAAAGGAAATAATGCTTACAAAAGGCAGCGCGATTGCCACAACGTCTCGCATGCACGAAAATTTGACAAGAATGAAGATGGTTTCCGCTTCACCTGCAAGAACCTCGGGGATAACGAACCCACCGCGCGAATCTGCCATTCCTAGTCCGCATTGGCGAGCTCGTCATGTCAAATCTGGTACGAAATTACCCGGAATTTATTGCCATGTCAAATATAGTCACTGGAAAAATATATTAATTGCGGTTGCATTTTCATTTACCTAAGCTATGCTGTATTTGATATTCGAGGAAACTGGGTTGGGCTTTACGATTTGCTTGCCTCTCTTTCTATGCACATAATATGCGCATGTATATGTAGGTATGTGTGTGTGCATATATAATTATATATATTATATATATATATATTATATATATATATATATATATATATATATATATATAATATATATATTATATATATATATATATATTTGTGTGTGTGTGTGTGTATGTATGTATATACTCATTCCCCTCCTTCTCTTCTCTCTCTCTCTCTCTCTCTCTCTCTCTCTCTCTCTCTCTCTCTCTCTCTCTCTCTCTCTCTCTCCTCTCTCTCTCTCTCTCCTCTCTCTCCCTCTCCTTCCCCCTCCTCACCATCTCCCTCTGTTTCCTAATATCCAACCATCATCAGCAGAGCCCAGTAATTAATCTTCAATATGACGTCACGTCGGCAGAATGATTAATAGAGATTTTATGAAGCAGAGTGGAATCCTGACGCGAGAGAAAAATGGAGAGAAATCGGAAATGAACCAGAGGCGAAGAGTAGGACGGAAGTGAACCCCGAAAGGTGAACCCCGACAAGTGAATCTCGAAAGGTGAACCCCCGACGATCTCGAAAGGGTGAACCCCCGACAAGTGAACCTCGAAAGGTGAACCCCGACAAATGAACCTCGAAAGGTGAACCCCGACAAGTGAACCTCGAAAGGTGAACCCCGACAAATGAACCTCGAAAGGTGAACCCCGACAAGTGAATCCCGAAAGGTGAACCCCGACAAGTGAACCTCGAAAGGTGAACCCCGACAAAGTGAAGGTCCCGAAAGGTGAACCCCGACAAATGAACCCGAAGGTGAACCCGACAAGTGAATCCCGAAAGAGGAACCCCGACAAATGAACCCGAAAGGTGAACCCCGAAGTGAATCCCGAAGGTGAACCCCGACAAATGAATGAAGGTGAACCCCGACAAAGTGAAGGTGAACCCCGACAAGTGAACGAAAGGTGAACCCCCGAAAAGTGAACCCGAAGGTGAACCCGACAAGTGAACCCCGACAAAAGTGAAACCCCGATAGGTGAACCCGTAAAGTGGAACCCTCGACAAGTGAACCCCGAAAGGTGAACCCCGAAAGAAAAAGAACCCCGACCAATGTAACCCCGACAAAATCCCGAAAGGGAACCCCGAACAAGTGAATCCCGATAATCAAGTGAATCCGAAGGTGAACCCCGAAAGTGAACCCGCAAGTGAACCCGATAGGTGAACCCCGACAAGTGAGCCCCGAAAGGTGAACCCCGACAAGTGAATCCCGAAAGGTGAACCCCGACAAGTGAATCCGAAAGGTGAACCCCGACAAGTGAATCCCCGAAAGGTGAACCCCGACAAGGTGAACCCCGATAACGTGAACACCGACAAGTGAACCCCGAAAG
>NW_020870751.1:45000-50000 GCF_003789085.1 Penaeus vannamei | reverse complement strand
TCACCATCATTAGCATCATCATCATCAGCATCATCCCCGTTATCATCACCATCATCATCGTTGAATATGTCAAGTATGCTGACCAGATATGATGAGAATATACCATATAACACAACTGAATCATTCACCATCATTTCTTTGGTGAAGTAATATAGCAAAGTAGTTTAATCTGCTTTCGCTAAAAAAAAAAAAAAAAAAAAAAAAAAAAAAAAAAAAGCTAAAAAAAAATAAAAAATAATAAAAAAAACAGAATTACGCGTATGGCACATACTATGTAGGCCAAATAAACATTAATTGTGAAGTAATGCGAGTAATGAAGGGAGGATAATCAACTATCGTGCTCGTTCAAAGTAAAAAGTAAACAAGTAAACGGCAAGTATTGTTTACCTTCATTTAGTACATAGTAGGCGGTCAACATAACATCCCTATGAGGAGTCGCTGTCACATTTCGAGTTCGTAGTGTTGTATATGTTGGCAGATAGACAAGCGCGCGCAACACACATGTGTGTAAATACATTTATATACATATATTTATGTATGTGTATGTGTTTATATATATATATATATATATATATATATATATATATATATATATATATATATATGTATATATATAGATGATATATATATATGCATATATATACATACATATAATATATATATATATATATATATATTATATATATATATATATATATATATATATATATATATATATATATATATATATATATATATATATATAATATATTATATATATATATATATATATATATATATAATATCATTACATACATATATATATATATATATATATATATATATACTATATATATATATATATATATATATATATATATATATATATATATAATACATATATGTATATATATATATATATATATATATATATATATATTATATATATATATGTATGTGTTGTGTGTGTGTGTGTGTGTGTGTGTGTGTGTGTGTGTGTGGTGTGTTAATGTGTGTGTGTATGTATGTATATAATATATATATATACATCTATGTATATATATATATATATATATATATATATATATATATATATATATATATATATATATTGTGTGTGTGTGTGTGTGTGTGTGTGTGTGTGTGTGTGTGTGTGTGTGTGTGTGTGTGTGTGTGGTGTGTGTGTGGTGCGTGTGTATGTGTGTACATAGTGTGTGTATAAGTATATTTGCGTATATATATACAGTATATACATAACTATGTGTGTATTCGTGTGCCTATCCTAAAGCCTACTGAACAGTTTGTGTACTCACCGTCACCTGAACATCCCATCAGATTTAGTTGAAATGTCTCCCCTCTTCCTCCTCATCCTTCCTTCCTCCCTTCTGTTGTCTTTCTTTCCCCTCCTTCTCCCTTCTCCCTTTCCTCCTCTTTCTTTCGTTTTATCTTATCTCTTTCATCCCCTTTCTCCCCTCTTCCTATTCTCCTTTGCCCTTCTCGTCTTCCTCCTATTCTTCCCCTTCCTCCATTTCCCTTTTCGTCCTCCATTTCTACGTTTCTTACCCATCCCTCCTCTTCCCTTTGTTTCTTCCTTCCCTCCCTCCTTCCTTCCTTCCTCTTCTCCTTCTCCCTCTTTGTCTTCTCTCCCTTCTCCCCTTCCTCTCCCCCTCCCTCCCTCCCTCCCCTCCCTCCTTCGTCTCCCATCTTCCCCTACCTTTCTCTTCTCCTTCCCCTCATTTACCTTCCTTCACCTCACTCCTCCTTCCTTCCTTTCCTCCTCATCCTCAACTCCTCCTTACCCTCCTCTTTCCCTTCCCCAATTCTCCTTTGCCATCTTCGTCCCTCCCTCCTTCCTCCTTTCATCCTCCACCCATCCTTCCCCTCTTTCCTTTCCCTCCCCCCTCTCCCCTTCCATCCTCCATCCCCCCTCATCCCTCCTCCCATCCTCCTTCCTCCTTCCTCACCCTTCATCCTCCCTCATCCCGCCACCCTCCCCCTTCCCTCCACCTCCCTCCACCCCTCCTTCACCCCTCCCACCGTCACAGCTGGCGCGCATTCCGGCCTGACCGACCACCTGGCTCTGACTCGGGGAATTCTGTGCTAAAATTGGGGGATTAAATGCTATAACAAGGATTTTTTGGTGATGATAGAGAGCGTCGTTGGAGATTGATGATGAACTTGGAAAATACGGATTGATGATTACATGAATTTATGGGCGATGGATGTTGAAGATGGATGGTGAGGGAGGTGGCTGAAATGCTGATAATTGTAATGAAAAAGAAAAATGAAAAGTGTTGAATCATTGTCATCAGTTATGACGTTTGTATTACTGTAATATTGTTGGTATTGTTACTAAAGTCGATATTCGTATTAGTGTTCATTATAATAGGTAATAATCAATATGTTTAGATTTACTGACATAATTATCGCTTAAAGATAAAATAATGTGATTTTCGCCACTAATTATCATCAATATCATCATCACTAATACTATTATCCAAATTGATATTATAAAATCGTAATCAACGCAATCATCAAGAGTCATTTGGTATCACAGGCATTTGATTGTAGATTAATTGTATATTCGTCTTTATCTTAACAATACCTCGCACTAAAGTTCCCTTTTTAAAGTTACACTATGGAATTAACTTCTAAAGATACCGCTTTACAGTTCCATTTGCAATCTCTGCTTTTAAAGTTCCATTGGAAAGTTGCGTTGTAAAGTTCGTAGAACTGGGGCGCCTTAATCACACGGGAATTTCCTCTCCCTCTGTCTATGGCGCCAGTGCCATTTTGTCTCCGTGGCACTCGATCGATGCTTTGGAAATTATTTCTTGTCCTGCGAGGGTAGAATGTGTTTACATTTTATGACATTATGCATTAACTGATTGACATTGATTGCAATGCATTTGTTGATGAATTGGCTCCATTTTACTGACTAATAAATTTTGTGTTTACGACACTGATAAAGTTCCATTAAGCTCCTGACAGTCATGATGCATATCATCGTAATAACAACAGCAGGCAGCACAGGGTGGGTAACTATTGTCACAGCAAACGCAGGAACAAATTGTAGGCACTTGCACTGCCAGCCGGTGCCACTGGCAGTAATGAAAGTCAGACAGGATCCCATAGTTATGTTGGGCCACAATGTCTTGCTCAGGAGTGTCTGTGTGCGTGTGACCGTGCGTGCATGTGCGTGCTGTTGTTTGTAAGTGTTAGCTTTTGTGTGTTTCAGGCGTGTGCGTGTGGTAGGGGAGGATGTGTATGTGTATATATCGTGTGCTTTTTTGTGTGTTTATGCGTCTGTGTGTGTGTTTGTGTGTGTGTGTGTGTGTTTCTGTGTGTGCGTTTGTTCTTATACATGAGCGCATATTACTTTGCGCGAGCCCTAGATATGTGTATGCTTGTACAGAGTGTGAAAGGAGAACACGAGAGCAGAGGCGATGGTGTGTTCCCATCTGTTCAGTTGTGTAAACAAAGCCTTGGAGAAGAACGCCTGTATGCGTAGGAGAGAGGGGAAAGGGAGGAGAGGGAGAGAAGGGGAGGGAGAAAGGGAGAGAGGAGGAGGAGGAGGAAAAGGGAGAGAGTGGGTAGAGAGGAAAGGGAGAGAGGAAAAGGAGAGAGAGGGAGGGAAGAAAGAGGAGGGGAAGGGGAGGAAAGGGAGAGAGGGGGAGAAGGGAGAAAAGGGAGAGAGGAGGGAGGGAAGGAAAGGGAGAGAGTGGGTAGGTGAGGAAATGGAAGAGGAGGAAATGAGAAGAGGGGGAGGGAAAGAAAAGGTAAGGGGAAGAGGAAAGGGGAGAGAAAGGAGGCGAGAGGGGGAAGAGGGTGGAAAGGAGAAGAGGGGCGGAAGGGGGAGGGGAGAAAAGGGGGAGAGGGGAAAGAAGATACAGGGGGAAGGGGAGGGGAAGAGGAGGAAGTGAGAGGAAGGACGTGACAAGGACAGAGGGAGGGAAATAGGCTGTGATTGTAAAATTGCTCTAGTTCCTTTCTGCTTCATAATTCTGAGTATACACTTTTCGAGCAGTGTATTTGACTTAAAAACAACAAACAAACTTTATCTCTCTTCTCTCTCTCTCTCCTCTGGCTCTCTCTCTCTCTCTGCTCTCTCTCTCTCTCTCTCTCTCTCTCTCTCTCTCTCTCTCTCTCTCTCCCTCCTCTCTCCTCTCTCCTCTCTCTCTCTCTCCTCTCTCTCTCTCTCTCTCTCTCTCTCTCTCTCTCTCTCTCTCTCTCTCTCTCTCTCTCTCTCTCTCTCTCTCTCTCTTCTCTCTTCTCTCTTCTCTCTCCTCTCTCCTCTTCTCTTCTCTCTCTCTCCCTCTCTCTCTATCTTCTCTCTCTTCTCTCTCTCTCTCTCACTCTCATCTCCTCTCTCTCTCTCTCTCTCCTCATAGTATATATACATATATATATATACATATAATGAAAATAATAATGATAATAATAATGATAATGATGATGATAATAATAATAGTAAAAATTATAATAATGATACTGCTGCTGATGATGATAATAATAGCAAGATGGATAATAATAATAATAATCATAAAATAATGATAATGATAATAATATAATAATAATAATAATAATAATAATAATAAAATAATAATATAATAATAATAATGATAAATAAATAATAATAATAATAATAATAATAATAATAATAATAATAATAATAATAATAATAATAATAAAATAATAATAATAATAATATAAATAATAATGATGATAATAATATAAATAATAATGAAATAATGATAATATAATTGATGAAATGTAATAATAAGATAATGATGATGATGATAATAATGAAGAAAATAATAATGATAATGATTATATTAGTAATATAACAAATTATAATTAATGGTAATGATTGTAATGATTAATAATAATAATAAATAATAATAATAATAATAATAATAATAATAATAAATAATAATAATAATAATAATAATAATAATGTAATGATAATGATAATAATAATAATAATAATAATAATAATAATAATAATAATAATAATAATA
>NW_020870751.1:20000-30000 GCF_003789085.1 Penaeus vannamei | reverse complement strand
TGCGTATGTGTATGTGTTTTCGTGTGTCTTGGCATACAAGAGCCATACCCCCCCAAAAAAAAAAAAAAAAAAAAAAAAAAAAGAACAAATATGCTTTCCCAATGACAAGCAACTATTACTCGCTTCCACTCACCTGTCTCCCAAATATGCAAATATTAATCAGAACGTAAGCACCTTCCATTACGCAATCTTGATTAACTGAAGCGGTTTGTCTGTCAAAATTAAATATTTCAAGATTAAGTAATGACGTGAACGATCTGAGAATAATTTACAATGACAATACTTAAGTCATATAAACATTTTAGCGTTGGGTAGCAGTAGTACTAGTAGTAGTTGTAGTAGCAGTAGTAGTAGTAGTCGTAGTCGTAGTAATAGGAGTAGTAGTGGTGGTGGTAGTGGTATTTTAGTACTAACAGTAGTAGTGGTGGTGGAATTAATAGCAGTAGTAGTACTGATAGTAGTAGTAATTGTTGATGTTGTACCACTTCTAATAGTAGTAATAGTAGTTGTAGTTGTACTAGTAGTTGTAGTAGTAGTTGTAGTAGTAGTTGTTGTAGTAGTAGTAGTAACAGTAGTAGTACTAGTAGTAGTAGTAGTAGCAGCAGTAGTAGCAAAAGTAGTAGTAGTAGTAGTAAGTAGTAGTAGTAGTAGAAGTAGAAGCAAAGATACAGACTAACCGAACGGAATGATTAATAAATACAATAATGAGTTGGTCTAAAATCGCAGATTGTAATCCAGAGAGGCGTGGTTTGGAGCGCATCACGTGTCATGCCTTCCAGAGCCGATTGGACGGGGAACTCAGGCATTTCCAGGACCAGAATAAGCCCATGCAGACGCTTGGAAATCCAGACCTTAATCAAAAGAGATTTCGTTTCATTGAGTACTCTAAGCGAGGTGGAAGGAATGGAGGTCTTGGACTCACTCTCTGGCACAAATTTCATTGAAAGATTTTGTATGATGTTTTCTGGCATGGACGAGTGAGTCTTGTACCGAACGTGCTGTATGTGGAGCAGTTCCGAACTAGACACTTACGTCAATACATCAACTCAGTAACGAGTGATTACGTTGCCTTTGATGTCCCTTATTGATTATCATTCATGCTGGGTGATCCAATTAGAATTTGGTCAGGTTTGCTTTACGTATCAAGATAATTGCTTTAAAACGGCACTTTCTTCATTTCTGTTTGCGATTTTCGTGTTGATTAGTCCCTAAAAATAGGTTCAATATCACTTGTAACAACTAAGGTTCATTGACGTTTCGAAGCGCCGTGAAACAGTTAATTTGGAATCAGCTGGTCGAGTCCGTTGGTTAGTTCAGTAATAGTTTGGTATAGATTTTTCTATTAAAGCGGCAATTAATTTTTTTCTACATCCTCTGACTGGTCGTTTTTATCGAGATTTGTGTCTCTCTCTTGTCATTGAATTCCACTGCGTTTCCCAGAGCCCGAACCTCCGAGCTTCTGATCAATCAAAATCTGTCTTTAGATCCGAGGCTCGTTTTCCCCGCCAATCAAACCTCCTTTACAAACGTGATGCGAGGTTCCGTCCAATCAGAGCGTACTTATGAGCCCAACCTCGTTTCCAGCCAATCACATCCGCTCATCTGACCAACAGCCATAAGCTAATCACATTCGCGTACCTCTGGCTTCCCGATTTTCTCTCTCTCTCTCTCTCTCTCTCTCTCTCTCTCTCTCTCTCTCTCTCTCTCTCTCTCTCTCTCTCTCTCTCTCTCTCTCTCTCTCTCTCTCTCTCTCTTTTCCACTCGACTGAATTCTTTTGTCACATCAGTAGACATAATACCATTCATCATTTCTCTCTACTTGCTCTCACCTTGGCTGACCTCACTAGACTAGTTAGAGAAGTGGACGATGTTATTGTTGAGCTTCCAAACGTAAAATGAAAACCTTGCCATAAGAGCATTAGTTCGATGTTAAGTACCAACCGCAGAGTCAGACATTGAATTAAATCATTCTAACACGTCTTGCATTCCATAAGAGAGTGTAAAATAAGCCTCTTGTTATTTATCTTCCAACGGCGTCGACAGGGACAGGTGCCAGATGTCGCGTTTTACGATAAACAAGTCCTGGACACGAAAATCCAATTTTAAACGCTTGTCCCCGTCCCAGTGGTGCCAGACGCCTAGCATAATAAACATTCCTCTTTGTACTATTATCTAGGACGTGTATAACGCATCCCCCGATTAACGTTCCTTCCCCTCGCTCATGTTCTCGATGTTCTCGTAGAACCCACAGGAGCATAAATCTATAATTTGAAATATCTTACCAAAGTCAGAATCATTTTAGAACCAAATCTTAACACCTATTAATCTTAATAATCTCTCTCTCTCTCTCTCTCTCTCTCTCTCTCTCTCTCTCTCTCTCTCTCTCTCTCTCTCTCTCTCTCTCTCTCTCTCTCTCTCTCTCTCTCTCTCTCTCTCTTCTCTCTCTCTCTCTCTCTCTCTCTCTCTCTCTCTCTCTCTCTTCTCTCTCTCTCCTCTCCTCTCTCTCTCTCTCTCTCTCTCCTCTCTCTCTCTCTCTCTCTCTCTCTCTCCTCTCTCTCTCTCTCTCTCTCTCTCTCTCTCTCTCTCCTCTCTCTCTCTCTCTCTCTCTCTCTCTCTCTCTCTCTCTCTCTCTCTCTCTCTCTCTCTCTCTCTCTCTCTCTCTCTCTCCTCTCTCTCACCCAAATAGGCATTGTTCCCTACAGAGAAATATATAAAAAAAGTGTTATTCCCCCCGCAGAACCCCCAGGATTTTAAATCCATAACCAAACTAAAAATCATCGAACCAAATTTGAAGACCAATTAACCTTCATTTTCTTTTCTTTCTCTCTCTCTCTCATTTACCAAAACAGGGATTAACTCCCCGCAAATAGATTATAAAAGTGTGTGTTATTCCTCCCGCAGAACCCACAGTAACATAAATCTATCACATCAAACATCCTACCAAAGCTAAAAAATCATCTTCGAAAACCAAATTTGAGGACCAATGAACCTTTATTTTCTTTTTTTTTCTCTCTCTCTCTCTCTCCCTCATTTACCAAAAACAGGCATTAACTCCCCACAAAGAAATCACAAAAGAGTGTTATTTTCCGCCAACAGATGTCGTTTGTTTTCCCTCCGCCAGCCTTCGAAAACGTAAACAATCCCCCATTGGTCCCACAAGGCGCCGGCAGCTCACTCGCGCTTTGTTTATGGACGGTTACAGGACAAAGAGAAAGCGCGTGATGTTGATTGGCATACATAAAAGATTGGATTTGGAGTGATTGATGGGGTCTTATTCTGGGAACTAATCCCTGGTGGAGAGTTTTGTTGGTGTTATTATTATCAGCAGCAATATTATTATGATTATTATCATTATCAATTATTGTTATAATTATTTTCATTATTGTCAGGTGTATATGCATATGTGTATATATATAGATATATATGTATGTATATTTATGCTTGATCTTATTAAACATTAGGGTTATACATACATACATACATATATATATATATATATATATACATATATATAAATATAAATAATATAATATATATATATATATATATATAATATATATAATATATATATATATGTATGTATGTATATAACTTCAGTTTCCTGCAGCTCATTTTTTCTTGCTGCAATGCATATAGATTTTTCATGTCTGTTACTTTTCCAGTGTTTGCCTTTTTTTTTCTTTTTTTTCTCTCTACATGACCTTTAAAAATATTTACACGATAATTCAACTATATTTACATTTATTTACGTAGAAAATATCTAATACACAAAAGACAAAGAAACATGATAACATAACTGCCCTTCGCACAAAACTTTAGTCAAACAAATCTATTTGTCATGAGCGTCGTTTCATTTCTCATCATAACTCCTTATTCATCCGCAGAATAAAATGTCTTTCCATAGTTCACAGTTATCTTTGTTTTATCCTGGTACTTCCATTAAGATCCCGACTGTCATTCAGTTTTAAAACAGTATTTGTTGATTGAATGTCCTTTGTGTGCGCGGGTGAGTGGCAAGATAAGATAAATGATTCCTGTTCACAAGCGTATGTGTTTACGTATATGTGTGTGTATAGCTAGATACATACATACATATATATAGATAATATATGTGTATATATATATATAAAGATAGATAGATAGATAGATTATATATTATATATATATATAATATATATATAATATATATATGTGTGTGTGTGTGTGTTTAAATATATGTGTGTTATGTGTGAGAGAGAGCGAGCGAGAGAGAGAGGAGAGAGAGAGAGAGAGAGAGAGAGATGAGTGTGTGTGTGGTGTGTGTGTGTGTGTGTTGTGTGTGTGTGTGTGTGTGTGTGTGTGTGTGTGTGTGTTGGTGTGTGTGTGTACATACACACGGGAGGGAGGTGGAGACGGGGACGGGGGTCGACCTAGATTTGCGAGCCTGCACTACAAATCGGTCAGATCATAGGATTTGCCTATTTTCTCTCTCTCTCTCTCTCTCTCTCTCTCTCTCTCTCTCTCTCTCTCTCTCTCTCTCTCTCTCTCTCTCTCTCTCTCTCTCGCTCTCTCTCTCGAATCGGGAGGACTAGGAATGATAAATCTGGTCGCATGTCAGTTATATCCGTCAGTCAGAAGGAATCGGAAAGATACAGAAAATGTCAGAGAGAGAGGAGAGAAGGGGAGAGAAGAGAGAGAAAAAAAGAGAAAGAGAGGGAGGGAGGGAGAAAGAGAGAGTAAAGGGGAAGGGACGGAGAGAGAAGAGAGGTAGGGAGGGAGAAAGAGAGAGAGAGAAGAGGCAAGGAGAGAGAAAGAAGGAAGGAGAGAAGAAGGGAAGTTACTGGACAGATGAAAGAAAAATATTCGAATATTTAGCTGCCATACATTTTTTAAGAACGAATATAAAGTATCCCATTGACCAGAAACAAAATCGCATCACTTTTACTTTATCATATAGGAAGTAAAACTCTATTTCTTAGATGATTAATGAAAAGTGGACATTATAACAAGGTACTGTTTGTCAAAGCGAGGGTATGTAGAAGACACTGCATCTCGTCTCTCAGAATCTTTGTCTTTCAGTCTTAGTCTTTCAATCTTGGATCTGATTTTATATATAGGCCGGAAACTCATCACTAAAAAGTTATTCATCGCCAATCATCTATTCATGTAGCTATTCATTTGTTCATTTATTATTTCGGTTATTTAATTTGGCTGATAAACATCACTAAAAAGTTATTCATCGCCATTCATCTATTCATGTGGCTATTTATTTGTTCATTTATTATTTCGGTTATTTAATATGGCTGATAAATATAATCCAAGGAACTATTACCCCCCCACCCCCACCCCACCCCACCCTCTCAAACGGTTTAATTACCCCAAGTTTAGAATCACAGAAATAGAGCGAGAGAAACAGGGAGGAAGTGAAGTAGAAGAAAGAAAGGGAGGATTGCGAAAGACGGCGCTGGCGAAGGGGTGAGAGAGAGGGGGCGGATAACGAGAGGGGAGAGGGAGAGGGAGGAGGGAGAGGAGAGAGAGAGAGAGAGAGAGAGCAAGGACGAGTAAAGCGGAGAGACAGAGGCAGAATAGAGAAACTGTAAAAGGATACCAAAAGCGTTGACGTAGGTGAGAGAGAGCGAATAAGAGACGAGAGAGACAAAGATAGAGGCAGAGTAATGAAGGGGAAAGTACGAGAAAAGACAGAGTGGGTTGATGAGGAAAGTAGAGATAAAGGGGAAGAAAAAAAATAGCGAGAAGGGAAAGTGGGAAGGGGGGGGGGGGCGGCAGGACAAGAAGAGAGACAAAGCAAAACTTAACAAATGAAAAAAAAAAAAACAGCAAAATGGACACACAGGGCTTCAAAACATACACACTGATGTCAGTCCACGGATATCCTATTTAATCTTCTCATACGAATATGCAAATCAAAGAAACACGAATACACAAACGACACACCAAAGGAAGCGGCAAGAACGCGAAATTTCCGTCAATTAAAAAGCTCTGTTTTGTTTAAATCCAGTTATGAATTTCGCCAATTTACGCTAAATTCCTCCTCCCTCCTTTCATTTTCTCTCTCTCTACCCCCTTCCTTTCCGTTTTACTTCTATAAATTTCTTGGTTTGGACTGAAATTACAATTCCCAGTACAAAATTTTTTATTAAATCCTTGTGCTCCTTCCTTTTCTTTTCCTCTTTGCTTTGCCACTTGAGTAGTTAATAATATTGCCACATGTCTGATAGAATATCTCATAATGCAATACATACGATGGATAGCATCGGGGACAGAGATGCCATAAATAGGTAAACCAAAAATTTTCCCGGTAACGTCCTATGAATGTCAATCACATACATATTATTATATTATACATTGACTATAAATCGCACATCATTACAGGTGTTGGATGGTGATAAGAGAGAGAGAGAAGAGAAGAGAGAGAGAGATGACAGGAAGAGAGAGAGGAGAAGAGAGTAGAGGAGAGTTTCTGAGTTTTGAGATATAATGAAGTGAATTCCGAGAGAGAGGCAGAGAGAGAAGAGACGATTGCGCGGGGAGCGAGATGGGGGAGGGTGAGGTTTCCCAGAGAGGACAGAAGAAGACAGACAGACAGACAGACAGACAGACAGAGAAAAACAAAAGGACGCGACCCCATGTAAGTTAATATATTTTAGAAACAGCAGGACAGAGACAGAGACAGAGGTACAACAGAGAGGAGAGCGAGAGACCAGTATGTGTGTGAATGTATGTATATTGAATTTACCGGGCCGTTCATTCTCGTGTAGATTGGTCCCCAAAAAATGCTGTCATTTGACCGAATATCAGCGGTACTGCCTACATATGAACCAGTTACGTATCCAGCTGTGACAATCGTTATTACACATCGTATTCTGAAAAATGGTTTAGTTGAATGCAATAGGGTCTCTACTTTTTGGTTGGCGTTTCTCTTGAAGGAATATTTACTCTTATCTCAAGCCTTTTATAGGTAATTTTCCTCATTAGAATATTACTTAGAATTTCCTTTTGCTTTTCCCCCTCTTGTGAATTAATTATTATTTGACTTTAATTCGTATTCGCTCCAATAGATACTTCACCTTAGAATCGTCTTCGCTGCCCCACGTCCACTGCCCAGCTATTATTGTTCTGCTATTACTGTATGGTTAGTGTTGGCGTATTCTGGGTTGTCGAGTAAAATTCCCCCTTTCCCTCTTCCTCTTTCTGTGTCTACTGTTGTCTTTTTGTTATCCGGTGGTGCCCTTTGCTGCTGTCAAATGTCCATGTTGTCAAGTGTGTGCTGCCCATGTTGCTCCTACCTTCTTGATTTTCTTTTTGCTTGTGACTTCCCCACTGCTGTCCACCTTTGATATGTGAAATGTTTTATTTTCCGCTCCATTCTAGCTCGTGCCTGTGTCGCCTTGTGTTCCTCCATGTGTTTGTTGTCCGTTGTGTCATTGAATCCATGTGTGTGTGCGTGTGTTGTGTTAATTTGTTCTTAATATATGTGGTGTGTGTGTTGTGCCATGTTGTGTGTTTATGTGTTTTGTGCTGTCTGTCTTGCCTGTCAGATATTACATAGATATTATGATTTTACCAGAGGCGCACATCACCCTACTCCTCCCGCCCAAATATATCTTCAAAATAAAGCCCTCCACAACACCCCTCCCTTCCCCCTATACCCCCCTCCACCCCATCTCCCCCTTATCCTTCCCCCAAACGATCAAAACGATTACCACCACCTACCCCCCCATTCTCCTACCCTCCTTACTCCTTCCCTCCCCATTCTCCCCCTTCCTCCCCTTCCCCCTCCCCTTCCTTCCCTCCCCCCCCCCACCTCCCCCCTATCCCCCTCCTCCTCCCCACGCGCCTCCCCCATACCCCCTATCTCTCTACAACTTTCTTCCCTCCTTCTCCTCCCTCCTCCTTCATCCCTCTTCTAAACTTTCCTCCCCTCCCTGCCTACCCTACCTCCTCCGCCCCCGACTTTGAACTTCGACCACGAAGTCGGGGGAGACAACAGGGGGGGGGGAGGTCTCCACTCTCCATGGTCTTTCCCGACCGACATAAATACCTGCCCAGGCTCCCGCACCCACTACACTCGCCTGCTTTTCCTCTACCCTCTCCATCTTTCTTCGTACACTTGCAAGCCACACCCCTATAGCCCTCCTAATGTGAGTTTCTAGCCTTCACTTTCCCTATATATAATTTAACCGTCTGCATTGAGGAAAAGCCGCGGGCTTTAACGGTGCCTGCCTGAGCGGGACGCGGGTTAGGGCTCGGCGGCTTTCCTAGTTCTTTTGTTCACCGCGCTGCCTCCTTGGGGCAACTGGGATAATGGAGAGAAAATAAGTGTGCCTGTTAACTCCCCCCGATGACGACTCTTGAGAGAGAGATCACGCCGTGTCCTGGTTATTGTACGGCACGGCACAACCGCATTAGACCGTACACATAGCAGGTGAGACGCTATGATCATTGTACTGCCGCCGCCAATGGAGAAGGGACGTCGAGAGCCTCGACAAGAGAGCAGTACAGAGCAAGTGATGTATGCGGTGATTTATAAGCATCGCGCACGAGCGCCGCGGTGGCGTCGAGGACGGGAGCATGATCTAGGGCTAGCACGAGAGAGCCTTAAAGGTGCTCTCTCATTCTCTTCTTATTATTCTTCTCTCCCTCCTAATCCTCTCTTCTCCCTCCTCCCTTCAACTTATTTCCCCTTCCCTTTCCTTCCTTTCGTGCCCTCCTTTAAATCTCTTCGTTCCGTTCATATCACACTCTGTGACTTTCATAAAAGAAAACTCCGCATTTAAACTTCTCTTTTACTAATTCTCATTAATTCGTTTCGTCTCGCTATTATTCTCTTTTTTCTTTCTTCCTGTTCTTTTTGGTTCTTCTCTCTTCTACACTTGCTATTGCGTAACTTTTATATCTGATGCTTGCAAATACTGCTTTTACTCTTTTTAATTTTACTACTTTATTTATCTATTTTTTTGTATTTTTATTTACATTGCTACTAACTTTTCTGCTACTAATCTTTCTACTTATTTCTTTTATCATACCACTACTAACTGACTGCCTTACTAATGGCGTGACATGATGCTTATGACTTCTTCATTTATGCTACTTATTATCTAGCTACCCACTACTACTAGGACTAACCTAGCTGATACATGCTGAAGTACAACACTGCCGCTGCAACTAACACTAATATATTTATAGGAGCGCACTTATCATCCTTTACTATTCCATTCTTTGATGTGTATAATCCTCTTTATTCTAATCCTTACTGTGTGCTTACCTCTTTATTCCTCTCACTTTCTCCGTGGTCCTCCTTCCCTCCCTCTCCTTTCACTTCCTCTGGTCCCTCTCTCTTTCCATTCACCTTCCCCCCATAGAGTTTGTTGCGGTCCGTTCGAGAGATTTTCCTCCTCCGTGCTCGTTCCACCTTCCGATCCATAAATACGTGTATTCTACACATGTGCGCCCTCCGCCTGCGCTATTCTCTTTCCTCCCTCTATCATACATATACACACTTCCTCTTCTTCCCTCATCTTTTTCCTATTTCCTCTTTCTCTTCTTCTTCCCTTTTTTTGGAACGGTGTTGATTTTAAATTTTTTTTTTTTTTTTTTTTTTTTTTTTTTTTTTTCCTTTTTTTTACCTCCGGGTTTTTTAGAATGTTATTTCTTGTTTTGGGAATTGTTTATTGGTTGTTGTTGTTGGGTCATATTATCCGTTAATTGTCTTTCCTCCTTCCCTTCTCATTTTCTCCTCCTTTACCTCCTCTCAACATCCCTTCTTTCTTTCTCCTCGTTCCTTTCTATTCCTCTCCCTCCTCCCCTCCTCCTTTCCTTTTTCTTCCCCCTCCTTCATATCTTACTCTACCTCCTCTCTTCCCTCCTACATCTTGTTCTTCCTTCCTTATTATCCTCCTTTCTCCTCCTCCTTTGCTCGTGTCTCCCTCTTCTCCTCCTCCTCATCTTTTCATCCTACGCTCCAGTTCTACCTCCCTCGTCATTCTCCTCTTTCTATCTT
>NW_020870751.1:0-12500 GCF_003789085.1 Penaeus vannamei | reverse complement strand
CTCCCCCTTAACCTCCTCCCCTCCCCACTCCCTCCCTCTTCACCCTCCTAGTCCCTCTCCCTTCACTCTTCCCCCCATTCCCTCCCCCTCACTATCCTCCCCTCCCCACTCCCTCCCCCTTCCCTCCTCCCCTCCCAACTCCTCCCCCTTCCCTCCTCCCCTCCCCTCCCCCCCTTTCCCCTCCTCCCTCCCATTCTCCCCCTTCACCCTCCTCCCCTCCCCACTCCCTCCCTTTTCACCCTCCTCCCTCCCCCTCACCCTCCACTCCCTCCCCCTTCACCTCCCCCTCCCCTCCCCCCCTTCACCCTCTTCCCTCACTCCCTCCCCCTTCACCCTCCCCCTCCCTCCCCCTCACCCTCCCCACTCCCTCCCCTTCACCACCCTCCTTCACCCTCCCCACTCCCTCCCCCTACACCCTCCACCCCTCCCCTTCCTCCCCCTTCACCTCCTCCCCTCCCCACTCCCTCCCCTCACCCTCCCCACTTCCTCCCCCTTCACCCTCCTCCCTCCCTGCCCTATCCCTACCCCCCCCCCTACTCTATGCTGCCAGCTGGAGAACGAGAATCGCGCCCTTTTTTTCTCCCCTCCGTAAGCTCAAAGTCGATCGTCTATGCGCGAGTGGATACAACACCTGTGGCGGAGGACGAATGAGGGGGACACGAGGGGAGACGAGGGAGGGGAGGGGGGAGGGGATGGAGGCCTAGGGATGATAGGAGGAAAGGGGAGACGGGAAGAGGGGAAGAGGGGAAGGAGGGAGGGCGGAAAGAAGAGAGAGGGAAGAAAGCTTGCAATGAGAAGCAGCAAACCACTTTAAAGATGCGTGTGTGCTTGCCGTAGCCTGGCAGGGGGAGGGGGGGCTTGAGGGGAAGGGGGAGGGGAGATCGAGGGGAAAGATGCATGCAGTCAACCTTCACCTCTCTCACTGCCCTTCCTCTTCTCCCTCTATCTTTCTCTTTCCCGTTTTTCTTTCATCTCATACCCTGTATATCTTACACTCTTGTCTCTTTCCACCCCCTCCCCTCTCTTCCCCTCCTCTCCCCCTCATCCCATCCCCCCCTCCCCACTCTTCCCATACCTCTTCTCATCCTTTCTCCTCTTCCCCCTACCTCCCTTTCCCCAATCCTCTCCCCTTTCCCCAATCCTCTCCCCTCTCTCCACTCCCTCCCATCTCCCTTTCTCCACTCCTTTCCCTTCTCCCCTCCCTCTTCCCTCCCCTTTCCCCTTTCCCTGTTCCTCTCCTCTCCCCCTTTCCCTTCTCCTCTCTCCCCTTCCCCACTCCCCTCCCCATCTCCCTTCCCCACTCCTTCCCCTCCCCCCCTTCCCTCTTCCCTCCCCTTTCCCTTCCGTCCTCTCCCCACTCCCCTTCCCCTCCCTCTCCCTCTCCCTTCCCCACTTCCCTCCCATCTCACTTCCCCTCACACTGCCTTCCTAGAACTTTCTCTCACGATGCAAGGTTTTTTTCTCGGCGGATGATGCTCTCGGAAGCGCCTGCGACGTGAAGGCAGGACCAGCATCCAGACGTCCAGTGCTTGCTGTGGTGTGAGAGATACGTCGGATTCCACCTGGTCTTGCTTGCCCTTCTTCCTTCTCCCTTGCCTTCCTCTTCCTTCTTCCTTCCTCTCTCTTCTGGCTTTCTCTCTCTTCTTGTTTCTGTTTTCCTTTCTTGGTTCCTCTATCTTCTTCCTTACTTTCTCTTCTTCCTTTCTCTTTCTTCCTTCCTCTCCTTTCTTCCTTCCCCTATCCCCAATCTCTTCCCCTCTCCCCTCTCCCCTCTTCCCCACTCCCCTCCCCATCTCCCTTCTCTCCACTCCTCTCCTCTCTCCCCTTCCCTCTCCTCTTCCTCTTCCCTTCTTCCCACTTCCCTCCCCATCTCCCTTCCCCTCACACTGCTTCCTAGAACTTTCTCTCACGATGCAAGGTTTTTCTCGGCGGATGATGCTCGGAAGCGCCTGCGACGTGAAGGCAGGACCAGCATCCAGACGTCCAGTGCTTGCTTGGTGTTGTGAGAGATACGTCGGGATTCCACCTGGTCTTGCTTGCCCTCCTTCCTTCTCCTTGCCTTCTCTTCCTTCTTCCTTCTCTCTCTTTTGCTTTCTCTCTCTCTTCTTGTTTCTGTTTTCCTTTCTTGGTTCCTCTCTCTTCTTGCTTCCTCTATCTTCTTCCTTACTTTCTCTTCTTCCTTTCTCTCTCTCTTCCTTCTCTCCTTCTTCCTTCCCCTATCCCCCAATCCTCTCCCCTCTCCCCTTCCCCTCTCCCACTTCTCCTCTCACTTCCCCCTTCCCATTTCCTTTCCCCACTCCCCTTTCCCTCCCTCTCCCCTTCCCCCTCCCTCCCCGTCCCCACTCCCTCCCCATCTCCCCTCTCCCCTTCCCCACTCCTTCCATCTCCCTTTCCCTCACACTGCCTTCCAAGAACTTTCTCTCACGATGCAAGGTTTTTTTCTCGGCGGATGATGCTCGGAAGCGCCTGCGACGTGAAGGCAGGACCAGCATCCAGACGTCCAGTGCTTGCTGTGGTGTGAGAGATACATCGGATTCCACCTGGTCTTGCTTGCCCTCCTTCCTTCTCCCTTGCCTTCCTCTTCCTTCTTCCTTCCTCTCTCTTCTGTTTCCTCTATATTCTTCCTTACGTTTCTCTTCTTCCTTTCTCTCTCTTATTCTTTCTCTCCCTTTCTTCCTTTCCCCTATCCCAATCCTCTCCCCTCTCACCTTCCCCTCTCCCCACTCCTCTCCCTTCTCCCCTTTCCACTCCCTCCCCTTCTCCACTTCCTCTCCCCTTCCCCTTCCCTCCCCCCTTCCTCTCTCCCACTCCTCTCCCCTCTCCCCTCTCCCCTTCCCCACTTCCCTCCCCATCTCCACTTCCCCTCACACTGCCTTCCTAGAACTTTCTCTCACGATGCAAGGTTTTTTCTCGGCGGATGATGCTCGGAAGCGCCTGCGACGTGAAGGCAGGACCAGCATCCAGACGTCCAGTGCTTGCTGTGGTGTGAGAGATACATCGGATTCCACCTGGTCTTGCTTGCCCTTCTTCCTTCTCCCTTGCCTTCCTCTTCCTTCTTCCTTCCTCTCTCTTCTTGTTTTCTCTCTCTCTTCTTGTTTCTGTTTTCCTTTCTTGGTTCCTCTCTCTTCTTGTTTCCTCTCCTTTCTTTATTCCTCTTCTTTCTTCCTTCTTTTCCCTTCTTCCTTCCTCTCTCTTCTTGCTTCCTTTCCTTTCTTCCTCCCCCTATCCCCAATCCTCCCCTCACCCTCCCCACTCCCCACTCCTCTCCCTCCCCTTCCCCATCTCCCCCTTCCCCACTCCTCTCCCCTCTCCCCTTTCCCACTTCCCTCCCCATCTCCACTTCCCCTCACACTGCCTTCCTAGAACTTTCTCTCACGATGCAAGGTTTTTTCTCGGCGGATGATGCTCGGAAGCGCCTGCGACGTGAAGGCAGGACCAGCATCCAGACGTCCAGTGCTTGCTGTGGTGTGAGAGATACGTCAGATTCCACCTGGTCTTGCTTGCCCTTCTTCCTTCTCCCTTGCCTTCCTCTTCCTTCTTCCTTCCTCTCTTCTTGCTTTCTCTCTCTTCTTGCTTTTCTCTCTCTTGTTTCGTTTTCCTTCTTGGTTCCTCTCTCTTCTTGCTTCCTCTATATTCTGCCTTACTTTCTCTTCTTACTTTCTCTCTCTTATTCCTTCCTCTCTCTTCTTGCTTCCTCTCCTTTCTTTCTTCCTTCTTCTTTCTTCCTCTTTTCCCTCTTCCTTCCTCTCTCTTCTTGCTTCCTTTCCTTTCTTCCTTCCTCTCCCTTCTTCCTTTCTTTCCATTCTTCCTTCCTCTTCCCTGTTTGTTCTTTTTCTTCTCTCTTCTTTCCTTCCTCGCTCTTCCTTCCTTCCTCTTCTCTCTTCCTTACGTCCACCCTTCCTCTTCCTTCTTTCCCCTTCACTCTATTTTCAATTCCCTTTTCCTTCCTTCTCTTCCCTTTTCTCCTCTCCCCTTCCCCTATTCCCTTTCTATTATCATCTCTTCCCTTCCTCTCTTCTATATTCTCCCCTTCTCCACCATCTCATCTTCAATTTTCCCCCTTACCTCTCTTCACAGTCCTTCTTCCCTTCCCTCTCCCCTCCTTCTTTCATCACCCCTCCATCCCCACTCCATCCCCCCTCCCTCCTTCTCCCCCCCTCACGCCACCACACATTCAACCTGGGTAAATAATACCTAAAATACGTTAAAGAGATGATATTCCGTTTTCTAAGAAATTCTTGGAAATGATCAATAATGGACTGTCATTATGAATAATTAATGGAAGTTAAATGGGACTAAACGTGTTGCGTGTCTGTGAATACTCATCGGACTTACGTTCTTATTCTCGCCTCTATTTCTATTCTCTCCCTCTATCCTCTTCCCCCCATCCCTTTCCCTATCCACAATCTTCATTCATCTACTTCATTTCCCATTTCTTTCCCAATTTTTTCTCCCATTCCTGTCCTTGACCCATATCTTACCATCCCCTTCATCTATCTTCTTCTCTGACCCCTTCCCCCGCTCCCCCCCTCCGCCTATTCAAACCCTAATCCTCTTCCCCCACCACCTTCCCCATCCCTCTTCTCCACCTCTTTCTCCACATCCTCTCTATTCTCTGAATCCTCTCCCCCCTCACCGATTTTCCTCCCCCACCCCGTCCCCACCTTATCTCCCCCCCATCTCATTCCACACCCCCACCACTCCTAACCTCGCCCCTCTCCTCTTATCCCTCCCGCATTCCATCTATTCACCCCACTTCCGACACCCCTACCCCCACTTTCACCCCCCCCCCCTCCTTCCGCCACCCCACTCTCACTTTCACCCCCTCTTTCCGACACCCCACTTTCCCCATTCTCTTACTTCTCCCCCCCCCCTTTCACTCCTCCTCCCTTCACCACCCCCACCTTCACTCCCTGCCTCTCCGCTACCCCCATCTACTTACCCCCCTCCTCCAGCATCATCCGATTTCCCTCTCTCTCTCTCCCTTTCCTCTGTTCACCGCCATTAATAATATCGCGCCTATTTACTTCGTTAAGTGCAGGGCCTTGTTTCGAGTTATTTTTATATCTTTACTTTTCTCTCTCTTGTTTGACTTATTGTTTATCTTTTTTTTATCTAAAGTTCACCATTTCCTTTGCGCTGTTGGTGTGTAGGTTCGTATATTGTTTCGCTGATTCATTTCGGGGTTCATAAATTGCTTCACTTGTTCGTTTCTGCTTCTTGAATTGCTTCATTATACTGATTCGTACCTCGTGTTTATCGTGTTTAGTGCATTGTATATTTCTCTTTGTCTCACTCGTTAGTTTCTTTATCTTCTATTCATTTTTGTTTTGTTGTTGTTGTTGTAGCTTCTGCTTCATTCACATGTTTTTTTCACTTTTTTATTTCACTTGGTCATCCTTCCTTGTTTCGGAGCTTCGGTTCATTTTGACTTAGTCTTCACCGACTCAACTGCTTAATTTTTTCCTCCTCGCCGCCTTCCTCTTCCTTGCTTTACCACGCACCTGGCCTCATCTCCTGCTTTCCCCTCGTGTCTCTCTCTTTAGGTATCTGGCAGTCTATTTGTCTATCTGTCTGCTTGTCTGTCTATTTATTTACATATATATCTATTTTTAGGTCTTTCTATCTATCTATCTCTCCTTCTCCCTCTATTTCTATTTCTATCTCTCCCTAAATCTCTCTCTCTCTCTCTCTCTCTCTCTCTCTCTCTCTCTCTCTCTCTCTCTCTCTCTCTCTCTCTCTCTCTCTCTCTCTCTCTCTCTCTCTCTCTCTCTTTCTCTCTCTCTCCCTCACTCTCACTCTCTATCTCTCCCTCCCCCACTCCTTCTCTCCCTCCCTCCATCATCTCTCTCTCTGTCTCTCTGTCTCTCTCTCTCTCTCTCTCTCTCTCTCTCTCTCTCTCTCTCTCTCCTCTCTCTCTCTCTCTCTCTCTCTCTCTCTCTCTCTCTCTCTCTCTCTCTCTCTCTCTCCCTCCCTCCCCCCCCTCTCTCCTCCCTCCATCTCTCTCTCTCTCTCTCTCTCTCTCTCTCTCTCTCTCTCTCTCTCTCTCTCTCTCTCTCTCTCTCTCTCTCTCTCTCTCTCTCTCTCTCTCTCTCTCTCACTCACTCTCTATTCCTCCCTCTCCACCCCCTTCTCTCCCTCCCTCCTCTCTCCTCTCTCTATCCATCTTTCTATTTCTCTCTCTCTCTCTCTCTCTCTCTCCTCTCTCTCTCTCTCTCTCTCTCTCTCTCTCTCTCTCTCTCTCTCTCTCTCTCTCTCTCTCTCTCTCTCTCTCTCTCTCTCTCTTCTCTCTCTCTCTCTCTCTCTCTCTCTCTCTCTCTCTCTCTCTCTCTCTCTCTCCCCGTCTCCCTCGCCTCATCTCGCAGCCACTCCTTCCAAAGCGCCATCTCTTCCTCTCCGCTGCGCCACCTGCTTTGCTCCTTCATTTGCATAAACCTCTCATCTGCCTTCCGATACACCCGTATTGCATCCTCCCTTCACCCCTCCTAAACCCCACACGTCCCCCCCCGCCTTCAATTCTCACACCCCACACCTACCCACTCCATGCTCACACTCACACACACCCTTCCTACCCTTACACGCCTCTGTCTTCCTGTCCTATATCCCCCCTCCCCCTCCTACCCGTACCCACCTCTCATCTCCCTTCCTATCCTATTACCCCCCAACGCCTCTCCCTTCCTATCCTATCCCCCTACCCCCTTCCTACCCTTACCCCTCTCATCTCCCTTCCTATCCTATCCCCCTACCCCCCTTCCATCCTATCCCCCTTACCCCTTCCTACCCTTTTCTCGCTTCCTATCCTTCCCACCCTTTACCCCTCTCCCTTTCCTATCCTATCCCCCACGCCCCTCCCTTACCCTTATCACTTCTCGCTCCTATCCTCCTTCCACCCTTATCCCTCTCCTCTCCCTCCTATCCTATCCCCCTACCCCACCCCCCTACCCTTACCCCCACCACACTTCTCCCTTCCTATCCTTCCTATCCACCCTACCCTTCTCCTCTCCCTTCCTATCCTACCCCCCCTACCTACCCCTTCTACCCTTATCCCCACCACACCTCTCCCTTCCTATCCTATCCCCCTACCACCCTTCCAACCTTACCCCCACCACACTCTCGCTTCCTATCTACCCCCCCTGCCTACCCCCAACCCTCCCTTCCCTGCTGCGTTCTGTGGGTCTTGTCTGTTGCTCTGTGTTGCGTCCCGTGTGCAATCCTGTCACGGGGAAGGAGTCGTTGCGGGATGTTTAGGGCGGGATTGTATGGTTGCAACATCCACCGTCGCCTCGGCTGTTGATGGGTGCTCGCGGGAGTCCTTGTTCTCCCTATGGGGGTATGGAGACCGTCGTTTTTTTTTTTTTTTTTTTTTTTTGTTATTTCCTTATTCTTCTTTCTCCTTCTTTCCGCTTTTGTCGTTGTTTCATTGTTGTCTTTGAGGGTCCTGTGTTCTCCCTAGGGGGTGTCTGCTAGCGTAGATGGTTATTGTTTAACCCTTTTTTTTCTCGTTTTTTTTTTTTCCTGATTCTTCTTTCTCCTTCTTTCCTTTTTGTTCGTTTGTTTGTTTTGTTTTTTGTTCTTTGAGGATATTTTTCTGTGGGATCCTGTGTTCCTAGGGGGTGTCCGGAGGGTGGGTGGGGGGGGTGGAGAGGGGTTTGCAAGTGTAGATGGTTATTATTTTAACCCTTTTTTTATCTCCGTTTTTTATTATCTTTTTCTCCTTCTTTCCGCTTTGTTCGTTTGTTTGTTTGTTTTTTGTTTTTGAGGATATTTTTCTGTGGAGATCCTGTGTTCTCCCTAGGGGTGTCGGGTGTGGGTGGGGGTGGGGAGGAGAGGGGGTTTGCTAGCGTATTATGGTTATTATTTTAACCCTTTTTTTATCTCCGTTTTTTTTGTTTTTCTGATTCTTCTTTCTTCTTTCTTCTTTTATTTGTTGTTTTGAGGTATTTTTCTGTGTATCTTTTTCTCCTTCTTTTCTACCTTCCACTAGATTCTTTTTTTTTTTTCTTTCCTCTTATTCTTATTTTATTCTTTCTCCCTAATACCCGCTAATAATACAACCTGAACGACGAGAACATTACGAAAACTGAACACAGCAAAATGATAAATGAAATTGACCGATATCAATAAAACGCATAATGAATCAACTTTATGAACTTTGATCGCGATATTTCAATCTGAAATATAGCATACAATGTTTGATTGCACGTTGCAATAGCCTCGGCATGAATAATCCTGTTTGCTGAGTTTGAAATGTTGATAGTGTGCCCCCTAAGGTTTATCTGTCAGTCTTCAATATTTTTTTCTTTCTTTTTCTTTTTTTTTTTTTTTTTTCAACTCTTCATCGTCGTCCTTTTGCCTGCTTGTCTGAAGATTTTTCATACCATTTTTCTTTCTATTTTATCTATTTCTCTCTCCTATATCTATCTATCTATCTATCTCTCTTTCTCTCTCCTTCTCGCCTCCTCTCTCTCTCCCTCTCTCTCTCCCCCACCTTCTAATCTCACTCCCCACCCTCTATCTCTCTCTCACTCTCTCTCTATCTATTCCATCTATCTGTCTATCTATCTAATCTATCTCTCCCTCTCTCCCTCTAACCCTCCCTCCCTCCCTCCCTCTCTCTCTCCCTCCCTTCCCTCTTCCCTCCCTCTCTCTCTCCCTCTCTCTCTGCCTCCTTCTCCTCTTTCCCTCCCTCCCTCTTTTCTCTCCTCACTCTCTCATCTGTTTTTCGTAAATGCATATTTCTTCTCATTTCCTTCGTCAGATGCCTTTCCTTCCTCTCCTTCTCTCTCGAAAATTACATACAGATCTCATCGTAAGAACATTCATGACCTTCCACTGCCTATTTCATTGTCTTACTTATTCCCCTTTCTTCTCTCTTATTCTTATTGTATATTCGTATTTTTATATTGTGGCTGTTGCTGTTGTGTTTAAGACTCTGTTGCATGTGTGGGATTCGTGTCAAGGAAATTGCAAATGGAAGAACAAGAAAACACACGAATATGCCTTTTTGGTTGCATTGTTTCTTCAGGGCATACGGCATACGGGATTCGAGTTCTTGTGGGTAGCAATCTTTCTTTTCTCTTTCTCTTTGTTTATTATCTGGGTAATTAAATCTAAACTTTTCAAAAAAGGTGTTAATAAGAAATGAAGTGGATATGTGTGTGTAATAAAGTGTGCGTGTGTGTGTGTGTGTGTGTGTGTGTGTGTGTGTGTGTGTGTGTGTGTACAACAGGCACACATACACATATACATATAGATATATATGAGGCGCCACATTAGAAGGGCCGCTCGCACCAAGCCGGCCAAACCGGAGGTCCTAATTTTCGCCTGGTAGTGGATGAGTGTCCCGTCATTATGGTCGAAAATATATACAAGGAGAAAGTAATTCTGATGTCTAGTCGACCATCTGTGCAGGCATAGTGCGTTACTGAGCAATATTCAGTGTTAGAAGGTCTTATATCTCCTATTGTTTTTGTAGTATTGGTTGTAATAATAGTAATAATTCTTTTAAATAGTTCTACTGCTATCATTAAAACTACCCTTACTGCTAATGGGAGTGTAACTGGAATGAGCGGCACTTAGCTATGTCCAGTTTTCCACACCATATATATATATATTTTTTTTAATATTCATATATTGTATCTTTAATGCTCAAGTATTAACGATTACCATTATCGTTTTCAGTTCTCAGGGAAAAAAACGTATTCAAAATTCGGCGAACGAAAGTCACAAAGCAGTTTAGAAACATATACAAATATGTGTGCACGCACATACATATATATTTGAATATATATGAATATATATGTATGCATATATATATATATATATATATATATATATATATATATATATATATATTATACAAAAACACACACACACACACACACACACACACACACACACACACACACACACACACACATATATATATATATATATATAGTATATATATATATATATATATATATATATATATATATATATATATATATGTATATATATATATATATATATATATATATATATATATATAATATATATATATATATATATATATATATATATGATATTGTTAATAAGATTCAGGTGATACTCCCACCGCATCTGTTATATTCCATGAACACCTCTCTGAAAGTTCCTCTTACAGGAATTAAATGGATGAAATTACCCAAAACGAATGAATTGCTTGTTGAAATGTACATTCGATTTCGTGTGGATTTGCTGGCTGAGCAGAGATGGCAATACCCACGCAAATGAAATGCAATTAAAGAGGTGCAAGCAAGTATCAGAGTAAATGGCTGCAAAAAGAGACAGAGCGATTGCGTAATCTACTTCGTCAAATAGGTTCATTGAATAACCTTTCTCTCCTTTGCGATCCCAATTTACGGGCTGGAAATGCGCTGCTGTTTCACAAACGCGCAAATAAAGTATAATTCGCGTGTAATAAATTGAATTATAGGATTTCCTTGGTGTAAAAAGGCCAGTTTCCAAGTTGGTAATTTGCTGCTCTTTTTTCGTTTCATTTTCCTCTGGCTTATTTCGTCTACTCAGTTATCTCTTTTTTGGCTCTCTGTCTGTCTATCCATCTATCAATCTGTCTCTATCTCTCTCTCTCTCATCTCTCTCTCTCTCTCTCTCTCTCTCTCGTCTCTCTTCTCTCTCTCTCTCTCTCTCTCTCTCTGTCTCTCTGTCTCCTCTGTCTCTCTCTCCGTCCTCTCTCTCTCTCTCTCTCTCTCTTCTCTCTCCTCTCTCTTCACTCTCTCTCTCTCTCTCTTCTCTCTCTCTCTCTCTCTCTCTCTCTCTCTCTCTCTCTCTCTCTCTCTCTCTCTCTCTCTCTCTCTCTCTCTCAGTCTCTCTCCTCTCTCTCTTCTCTCTCTCTCTCTCTCTCTCTCTCTCTCTCTCTCCTCTCTCTCTCTCTCTCTCTCTCTCTCTCTCTCTCCTTCAAGACACCGAATAACGCGTAGTCAATTTGATTTTATTTGTATGTTAATGGAAAGGAAAATGTAATTTAGCTCTTTGCACGAACACCAATCAAATTAATATCTCTAAATGAATATCAAGGAAGGAGAGAAGGAAGAGGGAATTAGGGAGATGAGATAAAGAGAAAAGAGGCAGAAAGAGAGGAGGGGGAATAAAAAAAAAGCAGGAGGGAAAGGTAGAAAGGAATTAGAGAGGAGAGAAGGAGAAGAAAGGGAGAGGATACCAAGGAATTGGAGAAGAGGTAGAAGGGAGGAAGGAGAGGGAATCAGAGAAGAAAGGTAGGAAGAAATGAGAGAGAAGGAAATGAGGAGAAGAGGGGAGATAGAGGAGAGGGAATCAGAGAAGAAGGAGGAGGAATCAGAGAAGAGAGGAAGGAGAGAGAATCAGAGAGGTAAAAGGAGAGAGTGACTAGGAGAAAGAGGGGAGAGGGAACGAAGAATTGGAGAAGGAGAAATAATCAGGAAGTGAAAATGAGAGAGTGAGGAATAAGAGAAGAAAAAAAAAGAAAAAAAAGAAAAACAGACATAGAGAGAAAGGAAAGGAAAGAGAGATAAAAGGCGAAATAAAAATAGCAACAAGGACCAAATTAAAGCATTAACAAGAAATCTTAGAACTCGGAATAAATACCTACACATGCTTATCACAACCTCCCTACCTCCCTACCTCCCTCCTCCACTGACTTACCCATCTCTTCGTTCTTTCCCTTCCTCTCTTCCCTTCTTTTCTCCTCTTCCTCCATCTTCCCTCGCCAAGACGTCTTAGGAGACAATAAGAACAACGAAGATCCACCCTACAATCTCTATAATGAAGCGAGGAAGACGTCTCTCGCCTAATGGTCGGCGTCCTCTTGGGAAACGCACCTTGAGAGGGAGGGAGGGGGGGGCAACGGGCTGTGCAGAGGAGGAGGAGGGGGAAGGGGGATGGGTGGGGTGGGGGAGTGATGCTGGGGAGGGGGAGGGGAAAGAGGCAGGGGAAGAGGCTGGGGAAAGGGGGATGGGCGGGGGAGTGATGCTGAGGAGGAGATAGGGGAAGGGGGAGGGTGAAGGGGAGAGGCTGAGGTGGTGGGGAAAGGGGTAAAGGGAGGGGCAAAAGGGGGGAGAGGCTGGGCAAGGGGGGAGGGGGGGGAGCGCAAAGAGGAAGTGGGAAGGGGAAATTGGAGGGAGGAGGAGGGAAGGGATTGAAGGGGGAGAGGTGGGGGGGGAAAGGCGAGAGGGAAGAAATGGGGGAGGGAAGGGGAAAGAGAGAGAGGGCTGGGGGAGGGGAAGGGGGAGTGGCGGGGGAGGATATGAAAAAAACGAGGGAGAGAAGGAAGGGAATGAGGAGAGAAGGAGGGGAGGGAGATGGTATAGAGAGAGAAAAGGAAGGAGTAATGAAGGTGAGGAGGAGAGGGGGGGAGGGCTAACGAGGGAAGGATGTCAGAGAGGAAAGCGGAGGAGAATGGAAAAAATCGGATTCATTTTCTCTTGTTTCTTTCTTCTTTCCCCTGTCTCTTTGATCCTGTTTATCCCTGTCTGGCTCCTCTC
>NW_020870750.1:359638-379571 GCF_003789085.1 Penaeus vannamei | reverse complement strand
CCTGGAAGGAAGAGGGTGAGGAAGCAGAGATAAGAGGGAGGAGGAGGTGGGGAGCAGGGCAGGAGGAGGAGGAGGGGGAGGGGAGGGTATGGGGGAGGGAGGGAGGAGGAGGAGGAAGAGGTGGGAGGGGTGTGGGGGGAGGAGGAGGAGGAGGAGTGTGGGGGAGGAGGAGGAGGAGGGGGGGAGGAGGAAGAGGAGGGTCGGGGAGGAGGGAGGGAAGGGAGGGGGTGGGGGACAAGGAGGAGGAGGGTGAGGGGAGGTGGGAGGAGGGGAGGGTGAGGAGGGAGGGGTTCTCGTTCTCCTTTTATGCATAATATATAAATTACGTCGCTTCGTGTCTCGCGAAAGTGGATAGATGAGGGGGGGGGGACGGAAGGAGAGATGATGGAGAGGCGGGGAAGGGAGGAGGATGGAGGAGGGAGACGGAAAGAGAGGAAGTGGGGAAGGGAAAAGAGAAAGGGTGAAGGGAGAAGAAAGGAAGGAAGGGAAAGGGAAGAGAGAGTAATAAAAGAGAAGAAGGAAAGGAGAAGGGGATAAAGGAGAAGAGGAAGGAAGGAGTGAGGAGGCAAGAAAAAGAGAAAAGCGATAAAGGAGGAATAGAAAAGAGAGGAATTGAGAACGGAGAAAGAGTAAAGAGGAAGAACGAAAGAGATAACAAAGGAAGGAGTAGAAACAGGAGAGGTTAGGAGATTGAAAGGAAGAACGAAAAAAAAGGGAAACAAGGGGAGTAGAAACAGGAAGAGGATTAGGAGGATTGAAAGGAAAGAGGAGGAAGAGGAGGGATGAGGAGCCAGAGCGAGTGGCGTGTGAGGGGAAAACCGCTCTTGTTGAACAGTGATTGCGGCAGCTCCACCTTCTTGTCTCACACCTCCACGGCTCGCCTTTTGCTTGCTTTTATTTATTTATTTTTTCTCGCTCTTTGCTTGTATTATATATATATATATATAATATATATATATATATATATATATTATCTTAATATTATATATATTATATATATTATATATATATAATATAATATATATATTTCTCTCGCCGCTTGCTGCTTATATTTTTTTCTCGCTTCCATACTTGCTTTTATCTTCTTTATCTCTTTCTTTTCATTTTCTCGCTCCCTTGCTTGTTTTTATCTTTTTTCTTCTTTTTTCAAATTTTCTCGCCTCCTTCTCATCTGCTTTTACTTTCCTTCTCTGCTTATCCTTGTCTTTCCTCTTTTCTCACTTCTTCTCGTTCCTTGCATATTCTTCTTTCTCATTTCCTTTTTTTTCTCTCCTTTCTTTCTCTTCTTTTCCGTCTCCTTCCCTCTTCTTTCTTCTGTTTCTTGTTCGTGTTTCCTTCCTCTCCTTTCTCCTCGCCCTTTCGATTTCCTCCATTCCTCTTCCTTTCCTTCTCATCCTCATTTTTTTGTTCTTCTTCCTTTTTACCTTTTTCTTCCTTCCCTTTCTTTCCCTTCCCTCCCTTCCCCTTCATTCCTTCACTTCCCTCCCTCCCCTACTTTCCTCTCTCTCTCTTTCATCTCGCTATCTCTCTCTTTTCTCTCTCTATCTCTCTCTCTTCCCTTCCCTTTCCTCAATCCCTTTCATTCCTTCCCCTTTTCTACCCTTCCTAACATCTCTCTCTCTCCGCTCTCCTTCTTTCTCTTCCTCTTTTCTCTCCTTTCTTTCTCTCCTTCTCTCCTCTCCTTTCCTTCTTCTCCTCTCTCCTCTCTCCTCTCTTCTTCTCTCCTCTCTTCTCTCCTCTTTCCTCTCCCCCTCTTCCTTCCTTCTCTCCTCTCTTCTCTCCTTCCTTTTCTCTCCTCTTTCCTTTCTTTTCTCTGCTCTCTCCTCTTTCTCCCCCTCCCCTTTCTTTCTCTTCATTTCTCCTCTCTCCTCTCATTCTTTCTCTCTTCTATCCTCTCTTTCCTCCCCCTTCCTCTCTCCTCTCCCCTTTCTCTTCTCTCCTCCTCTCCTCTTCCTCTTTCCTCTCTCTCTTTCTTTTCTCTTCCTCTCTCCTCTCTCCTCTCTCCACTCCTTCTATTTTTCATTCTTTCCCCTTCCCTTTCCCCTTCCTCGCTCCCTCCTGTGTGATATTGCCCTTGTTATTTCGTGTCTCAAAAGGCCCTTACTTGACCTGTCGTGAGAATGGACTTCTGAACGAAAACATCAGGGGCTGTTAGTCCACACACACTGACTCTTTATGGGTGTGTGTTTTATGTCTGCGTGTAAGTGTGGGGTTGTGTGCGTGTCGGTGGTGGTGTGGGTGGGTGTGTTTGTTCATGTTTGCGTGTAAGTGTGGGATTGTGGTGTGTGGTGTGTGGTGGGTGGTGTGTTTATGTGTAAGTGTGGGGTTGTGTGTGTGTCGGTGTGTGTGTTTTTGTGTGCCTGTAAGTGTGGGTGTGTGTGTGTCGGTGTGTGTGTGGGTCGGTGTGTTTGTTTGTGTGCGTGTAAGTGTGGGGTTGTGTGTGTGTCGGTGTGTGTGTGTGGGTCGGTGTGTTGTTTGCGTGCGGTAAGTGTGGGTTGGGTGTGTGTCGGTTTGTGTGTTGTTTGTGTGCGGGTAAGTGGGTTGTGTGGTGTCGGTGTGTGTATGGTGGGTGTGTGTTTGTTTGTATTTGTGTGTGAGTTTGCGTTTGTGCGTTTGTCTGTAAGGGTGTGTTTGTGTTTGTAGGTGTGTGTAAAGATGTAACTGTGTGTGTGTGTGTGTGTGTGTGTGTGTGTGTGTGTTTACGTGTGCACCTAACAATTTTGATATTATTGCAGGATGATATATTCCTATGGTACATGTATGCATGTGTATGTGCAATAATGTATATACATACACAGAAGACAAAGACGATTCCTATATAGACCTATAATAAATACACGAGATACACCTCTTGATCCTTGAAAGCAGAACAAAAAAAAGATGTTATCCATTAGAAGAAAAAACAGCAAACATGAAAAAATAAAACATAGCAAAAAAAAATGAAAAAACTCGAAAACTAACAAAAATATAAACATAGAAAAACAGCGAAAAATAAAATAGAAACAAAATAGAAAAAAACTTACAATTCCTGAATATTCTCGGTAGGCTCACTCTACAGAATATCATATCACAAGAACATATAACAAGATTCATCCGACAACATAGCATGATCGTTAATCTTGTTATTGAGTATATCATGTATTTCGTATACTCTTAGGCTTAATCCTGGTCTCTGTCTGTGGTGTATCTTGTGTCTGTGTCTTAACTTATGCCTGTGTCTTGGTTTATGTCTGTCTTAGCCTGTGTCTGTCTTAGTTTTTTCTGTGTCTTCGTCTGTGGTTATTTCTTAGTCTGTGTCATAGCACGTGTCAATGTCTTTGTATGTGTATGTGTCTTAGTCTGTGTCTCAGTCTGTATCCTTCCTCTGTGTCTATGTCTGTCTTTGTCTATATTTGTGTCTTTGTAGATCTCTTTAACCTAACCTGTGTCCTAGTCTATGCCTATGTCTTAGCCTGTCTGTGTCTCCGTCTGGTCTACGTCTACCTTATATGTATGTTCTGTTGTCTGTCTTAGCCTCACCCTCACTGTCTTTCCTGTCTGTCTGTCTCCACCTACGTCTTTGCTTTACCTTCCGCCTGTCTATCGTACGGTTTGTTAAAATACATAAATAAGTTACAATACATATACACATAAATAAATAATAAAAACATGTCTGTCAGTCTAGACATGTATATTTACCGGATAGATGGAGAGGTGGATGTATATTTATCAGATAGATAGACAGATAGGCATTTATTTTTACGTATGTGAATGCCCGTATATGGGAATATTATTCGGGCCACCATAAATTTTTAACAAATTGGCCGTGTGTCTACGTCTACATCTACACCTACATTCCACATCTATACCTACATCCACATCCACACCCACATCCACGCCTACACCCACATCTACATTCTACACCCACTCCTACATCTACACCTACACCTACATCCACACCTACACCTACACCTACATCCACACCTACTCCACATCCACATCCACAATCCACACCTCACCTACACCATCCACACCTACAACCCACACCCACATCCACCCACACACATCCACACCTACACCCAAACCTACACCCATTCCTACATCCACACCTACACACCACACCACATCCACATCCACACCTACATCCACATCCACACCTACATCCACACCACATCCAACATCCACACTTACATCCACACCTACATCCACACCTACACCCAACCCACACCTACACCTACATCCACACATCCAACACCCACACCTAATAATCCACAACATCCACATCCACACCTACACCCACATCCACATCCACATCCACACCTACACCCACATCCACACCTACACCTACACCCACATCCAATCCACTCCACACCTACACCCCACATCCACACCTACACACCCCTACACCCACATCCACATCCACATCCACACCTACACCCACATCCACACCTACACCTACACCCACACCTACATCCCACCCCACATACACCCACATCCACATCCACACATCCACACCTACACCCACATCCACACCTACACCTACACCCACACCTACATCCACACCCACACCTACACTACACCCACATCCACATCCACATCCACACCTACACCACCACATCCCACCTACACTTATCCACCCACACCTACAATCCACACCCACACCTACACCTACACCCACATCCACATCCACACCTACACCCACATTCCCACACCTACACCTACACCAACAACCTACATCCACACCCACACCTACACCTACACCCACATCCACATCCACATCACATCCACATCACACCTACCCACATCCACATCCACACCACACCTACACCCACCACACCTTACACCCACACCACTCCACGACCTACAACCCACACCTACATACCCACACCTACACCACACCACATCCACATCCACACCACACCTACACCCACTCACACCTACACCCACCACATCCACTACATCCACACCCACACCTACACCTACACCCACATCCACAACCCACACCCACATCCACACCTACACCTACACCCACATCCAACATCCACATCCACACCTACACCCAGCACACCTACACCCAACCACATCCACACCCACACCTACACCTACAACCACATCCACATCCACATCCACACCTACACCACATCCACGCTACACCCACACACCCACACCTACACCACCCACACCTACACCCACACCACATCCACACCTCCACACCAATCTCAGTCTCAGCCACGAAGGTCAAGGAGGTGTTGGGGCAGCGACCTTCCACCTGCTCTTAATGGTCTTTGTGTGGTATCCGCTTAGAGGTCTGGAAGAGGGTCGGTCTGAGGATGCGGATGACGGCAAGATTACCTCTCTGCTTTTGACTCTCTCCTTTGTGGTGGCTTGGTTTTTGTTTTCTCTCATTCTTTTATTCTCTGTCTTTGTCTGTTTATGTGTCTATGTTTGTGTATGTTTGGTCAGTTGTTTGTTTTCTCGTTTTTCTCTCTCTTCTCTTTCTCTGTTTCTCGTTCTCTCTCTCTCTTTCTTTTTTTTTCTCTCTCTTCTCTCTTTCTCTCTCTCTCTTTCTTTCTCTCTTCTCTCTCTCTCTCTCTCTCTCTCTCTCTCTCTCTCTCTCTCTCTTCTCTCTCTCTCTCTCTCTCTCTCTCTCTCTCTCTCTCTCTCTCTCTCTCTATCTATGTGCCTGTCTATTTCTCTATCTATCTGTCTGTCCATTTCCCTTTGTTCTGTTCTGTTATTTCTCTCTCTCTTCCTCCCGCCTTTCTTCTCAATTTCTCCTTTTTATTCTCTGCCATCATTAATTCTCCCTCCCTCTCCTTCTCCCTGTCACCCTTGACCCCGAAAGCCAACGAACCAATAAGTGACCTGACACGCCAGAGCCAGCCAATTTTCAGATTTTTTATTTTATTTTATTTTTATTTATTATTTTTTTTTTTTATAGTTCGTAATAAAGATTTGCTGACAATTGCAGGCATTCGTCAAGGGGGCGGACTTCATTGGCATTCACATGTCAGCTGATTGTATCTCTCTATCTTTGTTGTTTTGAGTGTGATACATATTTTGAGGTGAATGGGTATGTATATATTTGTTGATAAATTAGTTTATGAGTTTATGAGTTTTTTAGAATTGATAGAGTAACATGGCAGCTGATTGTCTCTCTCTATCTGTGTTGCTTTGTTTGTGATATCTTTTTTGAAGTGAATGGGTATGAATATGTTTGTTGATAAATGTTTATGAGTTTATGAGTTATAAGTTTATGAGATATGAGTTTATGAGTTTTATGAGTTATGAGTTTATGAGTTTTTAGAATTGATAGTTACATGTCAGCTGATTGTCTCTCTTTGTGGATTTGTGTGTGATATATTTTTTAGAGGTGAATGGTTATGAATATATTTGTTGATAAATGTTTATGAGTTTATGAGTTAAGGGTTTATGAGTTTTTAGAATTGATAGAGTTAGATGATGATGTGATGATATAATGATAATAATTTGATGTAATAAAAATGATAATAAGATGTGAATAATAATTAAGATTAAGATATAATGATAATTAAATAAACGTAATGATATAATGATGAGTAAGATAACGTAATGATATAATGGATACACGATATTGATATAATGATAATTAATTAAGATAACGTAATGATATAATGATAATTAAGATAACGTAATGATATAATGATAATTAAGATAACGTAATGATATAATAATAATTAAGATAACGTAATGATATAATGATAATTAAGATAACATATAATGATAATTGATAAAATGTATGATTAAGATAATAACGATAATAAGATATAATGATATAATGATAATTAAGATAACGTAATGTAATTAAGATAACGTAATGATATAATGATAATTAAGATAACGTAATGTAAGATAACGTAATGATATAATGATAATAAGATAATAATGATATATATTAAGATAACGATGTAATGATAATGATAACGTAATGATAAGATAATAAGATGACGATAATGATGATAATAAGATAACGTAATGATATAATGATAATAAGATATGGTATGGTAATGATAATCATACAGTTTAACAATGTGATGATGTTAACATGATATGATAAGATAAAGTTAAAACCTTAAGGAAATAAAGCGGAGATCGTCAGAATTAAGGAAAGTTCGTGATATTTTTTTTTTTTTTTTACTTTTATTCAACATAAAAAAAAACATTCTCGAATATAACTCTTGATTTGACTACGCTTGGCTGAAAAAGTTGACGTTAAGGTTTTCAGACGGAAACGGTCATTATCGTCTGACTGGAAAATCGACAATTCGCTCAAAATGGACAATATTTCGGAAAATTGTCCGAAAATTGACGGAAAAAGTGGTAGTGTGACGTCACCTTCAGGAGTCTCGGAAACTGCGCTCGCTTCTCTCGTTCCATTTGTTGCCGCAAAGGGAGGCTTGGATTCCGTTGCTTAAACGCTGCTTCTCCGCTTCACTGCATGAGCCTATAATGCCCTTATGAATTATCAATGGCATTTTTAAGAAAAAATATGGTTATATATATTTTATTTTATTCTTTATTTATTTTTTTTCTATTTTTATTTTATTTATTTATTTATTATTTTTTTTTTTAATTCTAGGTTGGTTTGTATTTTTTTTTTTTGGGGGGGGGTTATGACTTTGAGTTCATTGTATAAATCAAATTCATTTTCTTTGGATATTTTGGAATTATAGGAAAAGGAAGAGAAGGAAGAGGAGGGGGAGATGAAGAAGAGGAGGAAAAAGGAGATGAAGAAGAGGAAGAGAAGGAAGAAGAGAAAGAGAAAAAGGAGGAGAAGAGGAAGAAGAAGAGGAGGAGGAGGGGAAAGAAGAAGAAGAGGAGGAGCGAAAAAAGGAAAATAAGAACACAAGGGAGAGGGATGAGAAGGAGGAGACGAAGAAAGAAATGGGGATAAGAATGAGTTAATAAATACGAAGAAGAATGAACAGAAAAAAGAGAAATTAGAAGAAGAAGAACAAGAGCAAGAAGAGAATGAAGAAAGGGGTGAACAAGCAGCAAGAAAGAAAGGGAAAAAAAAGCGAGAAGGAGATGAAGAACAAGAACAACAACAAAAGCAAGAAGAACAACAAAAGAACAAGAGCAAGAAGGAAATGAAATGGGTGAACAAGAGTAAGAAAGAAATGGAGTAAAAAGAAAAACAAAAGCGAGAAGGAGATGAAGAACAAGAAACAAGAAGGAAGAGGGAGATGAAGAACAAAGTAACAAGAGGAAGAACAAGAACAAAGTAGCAAAAAGAAGACGAAGAACAAGAGAAAAAAATAAATGAAGAGAAAAGGAAAAACAAAAGCGAGGAGGAGATGCAGAACAAGAAGCAAAAGGGAAATGAAGAAGAAGAAACAAGAAACACGAAGCAAAAGAGAAATGAAGAACAAGGAGAACAAAAGAATAAGAGACAAGAAACACGACGCAAGAGAAAGACGAAAAACAAAACAAAAAAAAATAAAAACAACGAGAAGGAGATGCAGAACAAGAAGAGCAAAATACCAAACGGGAAACGAAGAACAAGAGACAAGAAACACGAAGCAAGGACAGAGAGAGAGAGAGACAGACAGACAGACAGACAGACAGACAGACAGACAGACAGACAGAGACAGAGACAGTGAGAGAGAGACAGAGAAAGAAAGAAAGAGAGAGAGAGAAAGAAGAAGAGAGAGAGACAGAGAGAGAAAGAGAGAGAAAAGAAAAACACGAAGAAAGAGAGAGAGAGAGAGAGAGAGAGAGAGAGACGCAAGCCGAGCACGCTGAGGCAGGTAATCTCCGAAACCTTTTAACTCGCTTCCCTCCTTGTGTCCCGAACGCTGTTTTGGCGGAGGGGAATCGAGCGACGGTTTCGGACGCGGGGTTTTCGTCTTTGGGGAAGGAAAGAGGAGAGGAGAGAGAAAGGAGAGGAGAGGAAAGAGAGGAGAGAAAAGGGGGTGGAAAGAGGAGAGAGAAAAAAAGGAGAAGAGAGAAAAGGGGGTGGGAAGAGGAGAGGAGAGGAAAGAGAAGGAGAGAAAAAGGGGTGGAAAGAGGAGAGAAAAAGGAGGAAAAGAGGAGAGGAGAGAAAGGGGTGGAAAGAGGAGAGAAAAAAGAGAGGAAAGAGGAGAGGAAAGGAAAGAGAAGAGAGAAAAAGGGTGGAAGGAGGAGAGAAAAAAGGGAGGAAGAGAGAGAAGAGAGAAAGGAGAGGGGGGAGGGGAGGAAAAAGGGAGGAAGAGGAGAGGAAACAAGGGGAGAGAGAGGAGAGAGGAGAGGAAAGGAAAAAGAGAAAGAGAGGAGAGGAAAGGAGAGAAGTAGGGGAGAGGAGAGGAGGTAGAAAAGAAGGATAGGAGAGAAGAGAGAATGAGGCCCGCATAAGAATGAGAGAGAGAGAGACAGACAGATAGACAGACAGACAGCGAGATAGAGACAAACAGATAGACAGACAGACAAACAGACAAATAGACAGACAGGCAGGCAGGCAGACCAAGAAGGTTAAAGAAAGAGAGAGAGAGAGGTACAGAGATAAGGAAAGAGGGAGAGGGGTGATAGTTGATGATAAAAGAGAAAATGGATGAAAGGCAGAATCACTAGGAGAAGAGGAGAGAAAATAACAAATAGTGGACACAATGAGAGAGGGAGAAAGAAGGTAGACGGGAAAATGATGGAAGAGAAAATGTGGAATGTGGAGACTAAGAATGAGAAAAGAAAAGATAGGAAGGGAGGAAGAGAAAAGATAAGATAGGAAGGGAAGAAGAGAAAAGATAAGAGAAAGAAGTGAGAAAGACGAGGCTCTCCATTACAATAGTTTCGTTCTATTCTTGTTATTTCTTCCGTGTCATGTTAGCGTTATCAATATTATCTTTCTCTCATTCCACTTCTACTTTCACATACATCCCGCTCTTACAATATTATCTTTCATTCCACTTCTTTCACATCCATCCCGTTCTCACAATATTATCTTTCTCTCATTCCAATTCTACTTTCACATACATCCCGCTCTTACAATATTATTTTTCATTCCACTTTCTTTCACATCCATCCGTTCTCGCACATTATCTTTCTCTCATTCCACTTCTACTTTCACATACATCCCGTTCTTACAATATCACTTTCATTCCACTTCTTTCACATCCATCCGTTCTCGCAATATTATCTTTCTCTCATTTCCAATTCTACTTTCACATACATCCGCCCTTACAATATTATTCTTCATTCCACTTCTACTTTCACATACATCCGCTCTCGCAATATTATCTTTCATTCCACTTCTACTTTCACATCCATCCCGCTCTCACAATATTATCTTTCTCTCATTCCACTTCTACTTTCACATACATCCCGCTCTTACAATATTATTACTTTCTCATCATTCCACTTCATTCCTACTTTCACATCCATCCCGCTCTCACAATATTATCTTTCTCTCATTCCACTTCTACTTTCACATCCATCCCGCTCTCACAATATTATCTTTCTTCATTCCACTTTCTACTTTCACATGCATCCCGCTCTCACAATATTATCTTTCTCTCATTCCACTTCTACTTTCACATGCATCCCGCTCTCACAATATTATCTTTCTCTCATTCCACTTCTACTTTCACATACATGCGCTTACAATTTTATTTTTCATTCCACTTCTACTTTCACATCCATCCCGCTCTCACAATATTATCTTTCATTCCACTTCTACTTTCACATACATCCGCTCTCACAATATTATCTTTCTCTCATTCACTTCTACTTTCACATACTTCCCGCTCTCACAATATTTATCTTCATTCCACTTCTACTTTCACATACATCCCGCTCTCACAATATTATCTTTCTCTCATTCCACTTCTACTTTCACATACATCCTGCTCTTACAATATTATCTTTCATTCCACTTCTACTTTCAAAATACATCCGTTACAATATTATTTTTCATTCACTTCTATTTTCACATACATCCCGCTCTTGCAGTATTATCTTTCTCTCATTTCCACTTCTACTTTCACATACATCCCGCTCTTACAATTTATTTTTCATTCCACTTCTACTTTCACATACATCCCGCTCTCACAATATTATCTTTCATTCCACTTCTACTTTCACATACATCCTGCTCTTACAATATTATCTTTCATTCCACTTCTACTTTCACATACATCCCGCTCTCACAATATTATCTTTCTCTCATTCCACTTCTGCTTTTTCACATCCATCCCGCTCTCACAATATTATCTTTCTCTCATTCCACTTCTACTTTCACATACATCCCGCTCTCACAATATTATCTTTCATTCCACTTCTTTCACATCCATCCCGCTCTCACAATATTATCTTTCTCTCATTCCACTTCTACTTTCACATACATCCCGCTCTCACAATATTATCTTTCTCATTCACTTCTACTTTCACATACATCCCGTTCTCACAATATCATCTTTCTTCATTCCACTTCTGCTTTCACATCCATCCCCTCTCACAGTATTATCTTTTCTTCATTCCACTTCTACTTTCACATATATCCCGCTCTCACATATTATTTTCATTCCTTCTTTTCACATCCATCCCGCTCTACAATATTATCTTTCTCCATTCCACTTCTACTTTCACATCATCCCGCTCTCACAATATTATCTTCTCCCATTCCACTTCTACTTTCACATACATCCCGCTCTCACAATATTCATCTCTTTCTTCTCATTCACTTCTACTTTCACCATCCATCCCGCTCTCACAATATTATCTTTCATTCCACTTCTACTTTCACATACATCCCGTTCTCACAATATTATCTTTCTCTCATTCCACTTCTACTTTCACATACATCCCGCTCTCACAATTTTATCTTTCTCTCATTCCACTTCTACTTTCACATCCATCCCGCTCTCACAATATTATCTTCTTCTCATTCCACTTCTAGTTTCACATCCATCCCGCTCTTCACAATATATTTTCTCTCATTCCACTTCTACTTTCCACATCCATCCGCTCTCACAATATTATCTTTCTCTCATTCCAATTCTACTTTCACATACATCCCGCTCTTACAATATTATCTTTCTCTCATTCCACTTCTACTTTCACATACATCCCGCTCTCACAATATTATCTTTCTCCCATTCCACTTCTACTTTCACATACATCCCGCTCTCACAATATTATTCTTTCTCCATTCCACTTTACTTTCACATACATCCCGCTCTTAGAATATTATTACTTTCTCTCATTCCATTTTACTTTCACATCCATTCCGCTCTCAATATTATCTTTCTCCCATTCCACTTCTACTTTCACATCCATCCCCTCTCACAATATTATCTTTTATTCCACTTCTACTTCCATCCCTCTCTAAAAATTGTGCAATCTCGTACATTTACAGTTTTCACATTCCAGTAAAGTGCACAAGCCTCATGACATGTTCTGACCCAAGCCACATGACAGCTGTAACCTGCGTGACAAACACAGGCCTCACATGACAGCATTCGCACCGCTGACATGCCTGACACTGAATATTCTACGAAAATATGACTTATATCTAGTCCTGACTTATATCTAGTCCTGACTTATATCTACTCCTATTATTACTCCTGACTTATATCTACTCTGACTTCTACTCCTGACTTATATCTACTCCTGACTTATACTATCATGACTTTATATCTACTCTGACTTTATCCTATCCTGATATATCTACTCTGACTTATATCTAGCTCCTGGCTTATATCTACTCCTGACTTATATCTACTCCTGACTTGTCTACCTGACTATATTCTACTCCTGACTTATATCTAGTCTGACTTATATCTACTCCTGACTTATATCTAGTCCTGACTTATATCTACTCCTGACTTATATCTACTCCTGACTTATATCTACTCCTGACTTATATCTACTCCTGACTTATATCTAGTCCTGACTTATATCTACTCCTGACTTATATCTACTCCTGACTTATATCTACACTTGACTTATATCTACTCCCTGACTNTTTATCTTATGTGACAATATGGGCGATGAGATTTGAGTTGGTGTGCGAGGGATGATAAACTAGCATTTTGGGCCTGAAGCCCTTTCCACCTTAATACGTTTATGAGCATCTGAAGCAATTTTTCTCTCAAATTTTTGAATGATTCGAGAAATCTCCGATGGAAGAAGCGTTTATTTTTGATAGGGTTTGTTGTGGTAGTTTCAAAATCTTTCTGTTTCCTGGCTGGCTTATGTTTTCCGAATATAATGTTGGCATTATCTATCTAACATCTCTACACCATTTAAAATCTCTGAAAGTTGGACGTATGAAGGCTGAATAAAGGTTGAGGGGCAGGCGTGGGGACATAGCCTTTTCGTCATGAGGGCGTGTGAAGGTGCCATGCTGCGGGGGCACCCATAAGCCTTTGCCTTCGTGTCCTATCACTCGAGCAGATAAAAGCTTTTACTGGGGGGGAGAAGGACACGATTTTCCCAGCTCACATTCCTCACTAGATTGGAGACAGATTCAGAGTTTATGGAGCATAGCCGCTTGTTCATATAAACATGAATTTAATGATAAGCTCCATACTGCATGACGTGCGGACAGAGAAATGGCCGTGCCGGGTGAGGCGACAGGCACAGGGGCCGGGGGGGTATGGGTCGGAAAAGTTTTGCACGACACACACATCACCACACTATCATCCACACATGACACACACCACACACACACAGCCCCAATAAAACGCCACCGGCAGGCAAAAAAAACACATGCAATCAAGGTCAGGCGACAGCAGCACACACACACACACAGAAGAAAAAGAAAGAGGTAAGCTGAAAAATACATATAAAATCGAAAAAAAATATATATTTTTTTTGCCAGCAACGGTGAGTGAAACTGCTATCAACAATGAAATAATTTTATCCACCCGGGATCAAACCGAGGACTTTGAGCGTGTAAAGCGCACGTGATAACCACTATACTATGGAACGATATACTTGTTAAATGTTCCTTTTTTAAATGTTTTGATGCAATTGCTGATTAATGAGAGAGAGAGAGAGAGAGAGAGAGAGAGAGAGAGAGAGAGAGAGAGAGAGAGAGGAGAGGAGAGAGAGAGAGAGAGGAGAGAGAGAGAGAGAGAGAGAGAGAGAGAGAGAATAACGAGATAGTAAAAACGAGAGAGTGAGAGAGAGAGAAAATAACGAGATAGTAAAAACGAGAAAGTGAGAGAAAGAGAGAGAGAGGAAGAGAGAATAATGTTCATATTATGAATTCGCCAATGTTCTTGTTATGAATATCAGTGAAGTCATACCTGGAAAGGAAATTCTCGCAGCTCTATGAAATATAGGTCTAGAAGAAATTATAAATGGCGCAAATGCATCGAAGGGACCGCGAGTATAAAAAGGTTGAAAACGATTGTACTAAAACAATGAATATCAATGAAGCCACAGATTTAAGATATAATGTACATAAGATTCGTACTATTTACCGAATATTGTTCTCTCTAATACCCTTAAAAATAGTTATAATGCATCGTAGGTTTGAGAAAGTATAAAAAGTTTGGAAGCATTTATATCAAAACAACAATGTTAGTAATAGCATGGATAGTAATGGCAATACCAACATGTTTTAGTAACAATAATAATGATACCTTTGATGACACTATCCACTTCCATCTTGCTCTATCAAGACTTTGCAATACAATGCATTCCCCTGATCGGATTCACCCTGATCGGGATCGGATTCACCCTGATCGGATTCACCCTGATCGGATTCACCCTGATCGACGCACGGACCTGCATCTCGAAGAGCATTTGACGCCGCCTTTACTGTCATTCTCTTAGTAGTTTAGAGATCATTGAATCATTTGTGTACAAGACGTGTGTCTGTCTTATTATTTTGGGCTTTTATTTTTATGTTAATGTTACAATTGTTATAATTAGTAGTAAAAGTAGTGCTATTAGGCTCTTTGAATTTCTCTCTCCAATTTCGATACCTGTTGGCGTTTCAATTTTCTGCACCACCAAGATCAGCTGCGTTCGGCCGCCCTGCGCTCCTCCGACGCTGCTCCGAAGGTCGATTTTCCTCTTAAAGTTCTCGCAAATTCGCTCCGACCAAGAACACCATTTCTGTTGGTCGATCGTTGCGTGAAGCACAGCGGTCCAGACACACTTCCTCAGCAATTAAGTAGCCCTTAATAACATTACCTTAGGCATGAAGCTTAATAATGGTAATGATAATGCTCCTGAGAAGTAGGAAGTAATTATAATAGTAGTAGTAAACAAGTATTAATATGAAAATGAAATAATATAATGATGATGCTGATGAAAATAGATAACGCTAAGAATACCAACAGTAATGATAGTGATATAATGAGAATGAGAATAAAAATAATAACAATGAGATAACAATGGTGATATTTATGAAAATGACGGTGAGGCAGATAACAACAAAACCCTCGCTGATAAAATAACGGTGATGATGGTGATAAGAAACAGCGAGTTCATTGCCCTGTTTAACAACTGCATAATAATAATCATATAAATTATCTTGGTAATGGACATAACAACGATTTCAGCAGTGATAATGACAATAATAATGGCGAGGATGATAATGTAAATAACGATAGTAGTGATGGAATTAATTATACTGATAATGAGAATGGGAATGCTGTGTAATGAATGTAATAATGAGGATAATCACGATGGCTTGACAATGAAACGGCAACGATTATTATGGCAGCAATCACCTTAATTACCTTAATAATGGAAATACATATGCTATTAGCCCTAGTTGTGTAGCCACAAAATGATAGTCATAACTAGATAACAAAGAATCAGGAAGAAGAGAACGGGAAGAAACGCAGGCAACAGGAAAATGGGAAGAGAGATTCGGAAAAAGGGAAGCACATTTGAAAACCAATCGGTGGAGAGACAGACAGGTGGACTTCAGGAGGAAGATTCTAAAAATGACGATTATCAGCAAACTGCGATCTGATCGAGGGTGAGACAGAAGGACAGGAAGAAAGACAGAGATATAAATTTACAAAGAATATAAATAAAATCATAGCTTTAAGAAACAATATTAGTAAAATTGGTACATATTACTGAATCTTTCTCTTTCGTACCTTTAAAAACAAACACAAAAAAATGTATTGTAGGTTTGAGAAAGAGGCCGCAAATATTAAAAGTTTGGAAGCCATTAAATTAAAACAACTGAGCGCGCCGGGCTCATGACCCGGAGGACCGTGGATCGAGACCCGCTCTGCTCCAGGATAGGCATTTTTTATTTTTCCTTTTAAAAGAGAAAAGTCTCGAAGTGAATGAAATGAGGATGAATTGCAGTTTGCAGCTAGCTTTTAATGTGATGTTAATATGGAATTGTGATGATGGTAACGCTAAAGGCCGTGTCACACTAGTACTTTTTCCGTCAATTTTTCGACAATTTTATTTAACATAAATAAAAACATTCTCGAATATAGCTCTTGATTTGGTTATGCTTGGCTGAAAAAAATGACGGAAAGGTTTTCAGACGGAAACGATCATTATCGTCTGACTGGAGAATCGACAACGCTCAAAAATGGACAAAATTTCAGAAAATTGAAAAAAAAAAAATGACGGAAAAGTCCTAGTGTGACAGCACCTTAATACGAGCAACGCTTCTGGGAAAGAGGAAGTCAATGATGACAGTGGCAGTAGTTGATGCCGATACATACGAGCTTTTCCCTCCCGCTTCTCCGCCCTTCTCTCCTGCGGAACAAATGGCCGCGATCAGCAAGCCTTAAGGTGATAGCAGTTGTAAGGATGAAGAAATGAGGCTGAGACACGTTAACTCATGCTAAGAAATGCAAACGAAAGCGTCTCGGAGCGGGATTGCTGCAGGAAACATGACGCAACATCCGGGTTCTGCGCACAGGAAGGAATGGCGGCGCAGATTTGGCAGTTCGGGGAGGATTGTGAATCGCAAATTCGCTCGGTCCAAGAACACAAATTGCCAATCGTTTGTCACAGGAAGCAGAGCGGTTCAGGCACACGTCATTGGTATTTCTTCATTATGTTAATCTTTAACCATATCCTAGGCCACATGTATTCTGAACATGAGGCATAATAATGATAATGATAATGATTACAATGATAAACGTGATAGTATAAGTGATTATGATTAGGACGATAGCTTTAGCAATAACAACAAGGATAATGTTAATAAAGATATCTCCACAACTAGTCATTCTGAACCGAAATTTAATAAGCAGGGAAGCGCAGTGGAAGCGCGCCGGCTCATAACCCGGAGGACCGGGGATCGAAACCACGCTCTGCTCAAAGAGAAACTCATTTTTTTCATATTTGTTTTTTAAAGAAAAAAAAGTGCTGTGAATATAATTATGCTTGGTTATAAACTTTTTTTTTTTTTTGGTGATAATGATATGGAAAAGTGATGCTGACAAAACGAATAACACTCCTGCTATGTAGAAAGAACATAACAGCTGTAGTAGAGATAGTAGTAGTAATAATAATAATAATTATATAATGGAAATTAAATTGGTAATAATGATAATAGTAATGACAATGAAACAGGTAATGATGATAATAATAACGACAATAATGGCAGTGATGATGATATGAATAACGATAGTAGTATTGTAATGATGAAATCAATTATACTGATGTTGACAATTTGGATGCATTATAATCGTAATTGTAATGATAATGATGATAATTACGATGGTGTGACAATAATGAAGTGGTAACGGTGATAATGATAGCAATCTCCTTAATTCCCTCATTAATGAAAATACAGATATTAGCCTTAGTGGTGTTCCTTTGAAACTAATGAAAACAGCCATAACTAAGATAGCAGCAAAAGTACAATAATTACAATACATCAGCGACATAAATAACCAGGGCGAAGGAAGCGGGAAATGGGAGACAGAGGATAAATAACGGAATAAAATAAGGAAAAGGGGAAAAAGGGAAAAAAAATGGGTCAATCGATCGATAGATAGAGAGGTAAACATAAAAAATAGATTTTAATAAATATGCAAATAGTTGGTGATGAATCGAAACATGAGATTTGATAGACATAGAGACAGATAACGAAAAGGAAAGAAAGTAAGATGGAGATAGATTTATTAAGTATATCAATGAAGGTAAATGATAAGTAATGATAATAATGACATTTTATTATGAGGGCAATGATGATGACGATGACATTACAAATAATACTAACAGTGACAATGGTGATGATAGTGGTAGAATGAGAATGAGAATGATAAGATATATGAAATAATAAAACTAACAAAAGAATATTATCATAATGATAATGAGGAAGATAACAATAACAACATAACCCTCGCTCATAAAATAAAGGGAAGGATAGTAATATAAAAATAGCTGGACTTTTTTGTTATAGCAGCAGTAGAAGTAGCTATTGTTGTAGAATTAGCAGCATTAGTAACATCATCCATTTTCTGTTACATAACAATTTTAAAAGCAGTAACAGCACTACTTACATCAACAGTAATAATGGTGGTCGTAGCAATAGAGACAACTTATCCCGTCTTTACTATCCTAATAATCACAACTATTTTTTATGGACACTCGCTAAACACGAATCGGATGAAGAAGAAAAAACGTAATAAAGATATACAGATAGGTAAAAAAAAAAAAAAAAAAATGTGATGTAGATAGCTCTGATATTTGCGAGAATAAGATTGAGTATAGATAGATATACGAAAGACCGAGAGATAGATATATAAAGAGAGCGGGGGGGGGGGGTATGAAAGGTTAATTTTCGTGGCGTCACACACGGGAAATCATAGCTTCATGAAATCCTGTAATCAAAACTATCGTACCTTAAAGATATTGATTTAGACAAATAAATAAATAAAATGAAACGACTGAGGGCGCGAATGTATCGAAGGTTTGAGAAAGGAGTGTAAAAAGATTGCACTGAAATATCAGTGAAGCCATAGCTCTAAGAATTAATGTGAATAAGGTTTGCACAGATGGCAGAATATCATTTTTGCTCGTTCCTTTAAAGAAAAAAACGAAAAAAAAACATGATTAGTAGATATATCGTATGTATAAAAAGTTTGAAAGCTATTATATTAAAACAACGCAGTTAATAACATCGATAATAATGATAATACCATTGTTGTAATAACGATGATAATGTCATTAATGGTTACTTACTTCCATCTTCCATATCAAGACTTTGCAAACAAAATGCAAACATAATTCAGGGAATCTCTCGGCTGCGTCCTCACCGGCGCAGACCTTCGTCCCGGAGAGCATTTGACGCCGCCTTTCTTTTACTTTCCTTCCAATTTAGAAATCTCTGAATTATTTATCTACAAAACGTGTCTCTCTCATTATTGTTATTGTTGTAGCCACTGTTATCATAAACAGTAGTGGTCGTAGTAGTAATAGTAGTGCTAATAAATATGTTAATTTCATCCTTTTTTATTGCCTGAGGCGATTTCCGTTCAAAAGGTTCCTGCGAATTCGCTCCGACCAAGAACGCCGATTCTGCCTCTACAAACATATCTTCGGCGGATGCATTCTGAACATGAGGCGAGAGATGCTGGCACTCATTCATTTGTTGTTCTGGTCTCTCATTCATGAAACACTGTTGTTCCTGTCATCTATTGATTTTCATAGGACGAATTAATGACAATTGTGATAATCACAATGGTGCGATAATGGACATAGAAATAGAAATAGTTATAAGTTGCTTAATTACCTCTATAATGAAAGATATTAGCTTTAGTTGCTGAAAATGATGAAATTATAAGAACTGAAATTATGATTGCCTTTATTAGGGAAAATGTCACTATTTCCTTACAATAGCATCACCAAATGATTATGATAACTTTATTAAAGACGCACAAACATAAAGTAAAATATGTGATGAGAAAGGTGAACAGCGATAATGATTAGACTGTAATTCAGGAAAAGTGGTATTGGTAATAATACTGATGGTAATAATAGATAATTTGATTGT
>NW_020870750.1:345822-348322 GCF_003789085.1 Penaeus vannamei | reverse complement strand
TTAATTCTCTCTCTCTCTCCTCTCATTCATCAATAGTGTCATTGTTCTTTGACATTTTACAATTTTCTTTCCGTATTGAGATTATGGCCTTTATTGATATTGGTCGAGTTATGTCTTTTCCATTGTGTGAGGGAATCGCATATCTCCCCCCCTCCTCCTCCCCCCTCCTCCTCCTTCCCCTCCATCTCCCTCGTTTGTGCGCCCTTTTGTTTGTTTGTTTTTTTGTTTTGTATTCATCTCGTTCTTTCTAATCTTTGTCTTTCTTTCTCTCTAGTATATTCTCTCGGTATTCTTTTCTGCGTATCTCTCCATCTCTCTTTATTTCCTTGTCTCTCTCTCTCTCTCTCTCTCTCTCTCTCTCTCTCTCTCTCTCTCTCTCTCTCTCTCTCTCTCTCTCTCTCTCTCTCTCTCTCTCTCTCTCTCTCTCTCTCTCCTCTCTCCCTCTCTCCCTCTCTCCCTCTCTCCCCTCAACTCTCTCTTTCCCTAACTCTCTCTCCCTCACTCTATCACTCTCTCACTCCCTCACTCTTTCTTTCCCTCACTCTCTCACTCCCTCACCCTCCTCTCTCTCCTCTCTATCTCTCTCCCTTTATCTATCTATCTTTATCTCCTTGCCCACTAAAAGGAAATAGTTGAGTGGGTTAAATGACCCAGTGGGGACGCCTTTTCTACAGTAGGGGTTAGGCACTTGTTTATCGCCTTCTCGTTCTCTATGCCTTTATCTTTGTCTGTCTGTCTGTCAGTCTCTCTCTGTCTCTTTCTCTCTATCTATCTATCTATCTTTCTTTCTCTTCTCTCTTCTCTCTCTCTCTCTCTCTCTCTCTCTCTCTCTCTCTCTCTCTCTCTCTCTCTCTTCTCTCTCTCTCTCTCTCTCTCTCTCTCTCTCTCGTCTATCTGTCTTCCTATCTCTCTCTCTTCTCTCTCTCTGTCTATCTATCTTTCTATCTCTGTCTCTGTCGTCTCTCTCTCTCTCTCTCTCTCTCTCTCTCTCCTCTCTCTCTCTCTCTCTCTCTCTCTCTCTCTCTCTCTCTCTCTCTCTCTCTCTCTCTCTCTCTTTCTCTCCCTCTCTCCCTCAATTCTCTCTCTCCCTCACTCTCCCTCTCCCTCACTCTCTCACTCCCTCACTCTTTCTCTCACTCACTCTCTCACTCCCTCACCCTCTCTCTCCCCTCTCTATCTCTCTCCCCTTTATCTATCTATCTTTATCTCCTTGCCGACTAAAAGGAAATAGTTGAGTGGAGTTAAATGACCCCAGTGGGGACGCCTTTTCTACAGTAGGGTAGCATTGTTTATCGCCTTCTCGTTCTCTATGCCTTTATCTTTGTCTGTCTGTCTGTCAGTCTCTCTCTGTCTCTTTCTCTCTATCTATCTATCTTTCTATCTTTCTCTTTCTCTCTCTCTCTCTCCTCTCTCTCTCTCTTCTCTCTCTCTCTCTCTCTCTCTCTCTCTCTCTCTCTCTCTCTCTCTCTCTCTCTCTCTCTCTCTCTCTGTCTCTCTCTCTCTCTCTCTGCTATCTTCCTTCTCTCTCTCTCTCTCTCTCTGTCTCTCTATCGTCTCTATCTCTCTCTCTGTCTCTGTCTCTCTCTCTCTCTCTCTCTCTCTCTCTCTCTCTCTCTCTTCTATCTCTCTCTCTCTCTCTGTTCTACTATCTTCTCTATCTCTCTCTCTCTCTGTCTCTATCTCTCTCTTCTCTCTCTCTCTCTTCTCTCTCTCTCTCTCTCTCTCTCTCTCTCTCTCTCTCTCTCTCTCTCTCTCTCTCTCTCTCTCTCTCTCTCTCTCTCTCTCTCTCTCTCTTCTCTCTTCTCTCTCTCTCTCTCTCTCTGTCTATCCTCTCTCTCTCCTCTCTCTCTCTCTCTTCTCTCTCCTCTTCTCTCTCTCTCTCTCTCTCTCTCTCTCTCTCTTCTCTCTCTCTCTCTCTCTCTCTGTCTCTTCTGTCTGTCTGTCTGTCTGTCTCTCTCTCTCTCGTGATACCAGCAAACCTCTCTTTGTTATACGCTGATGTGGATGAAGCAGTCGCATAACTCTGTGTCAGTAGAGTATTAAATTCCTACTTTGTTACATCTTGTAGTTTATTGTTGGCTTTGTTGCAGAGGATGTATAAGGTTCGTCTGGGAAATACATAAAGGAATTCAACATATAAACGTTATTGTTCATGTTCTTTCACTCATTATTGAAACTAATCAGGAATGGTCTGCATGGAAAATTGATCACAGAGGTATAAGGTACGGCTTTCAGGTGTCTTAGAGTGTGAGAGATATCAGGTATTTTCTGATATGAAGTTCATGGCAATCTAACAAGGTGTATGGAATTATCTCTGTAAGTTATTTTTAGAATATCCTTTGTATTATTTTTTAAAACTGCCTGAAAAAAAATCGTTACCTGCAGAACACAGACAGAGAAATAATCTGAATTCACACGTTCCTACAGTAAGTTAAGTTGCTTATTTACCCCCCTGGCTATCGCGATTACAGTGTTTTGCATATATTTACATATATTCGAC
>NW_020870750.1:333322-340822 GCF_003789085.1 Penaeus vannamei | reverse complement strand
CTCTCTCTCTCTCTCTCTCTCTTCTCTCTCTCTCTCTCTCTCTCTCTCTCTCTCTCTCTCTCTCTTTCTCTCTCTCTTCTCTCTCTCTCTCTCTCTCTCTCTCTCTCTCTCTCTCTCTCTCTCTCTCTCTTCTCTCTCTTCTCTCTCTCTCTCTCTCTCTCTCTTCCTCTCTCTCTCTCTCTCTCTCTCTCTCTCTCTCTCTCTCTCTCTCTCCTCTCTCTCTCTCTCTCTCCTCTCTCTCTCTCTCTCTCTCTCTCTATCTTCTATCTATTCTATCTCTCATTCTCCCTTTCTCTTTTACCTTCTCTCTTTCTTTATCTTCTGCCTCCTTCCTTTTCAAATGTTCCCTCTTGTCCATTTGCCCGTCTCTCATTATTCACCATTCTTATTTCTTTTATTCTTTCCTCTCTTTCTGTCTCTCTCCTGCATTCTCCATCTTTTTTTTTATTTTGTTTCTTCTCGTTTCTTTGGACTCTTTTTGTCTTATTCTATGTATAATCTATTTATCTATCTGTCTATTTATCTATGTGTCTGTCTGGCTGTCTTTCTCTCTGCCTGTCTATCTGTCTATCTGTTTCTCTGTCTATCTATCGAACTATTTTTGTATCCACCCCTTTCTCTTCCTGTCAATTTTTTCTCGTAAAAAATGACATTTCATGCGGTTATTTTTATAGAAAATTTTCTCTATCTTGACCTTTTTTTCTTCATACTGTGATAATACTATTCTCGGTATCTTTATCTTTATTTTAGAAATATAGAAAATAAAAGCTAAAAAAAAATCTATCGGTCGAAAATCCCGGAAATCAGATGAGACACCCCTTTAAAAAACGACCCATAAAGAAAACGGAAGAATGCAGGCTGATCTACATATTCAAGGGCGTTGCATTAGGCGTTCTGAGACGGGATTTTCGACTCTGTGGACGAAGCGATGCATAGCCTTTTCTTCCTTCTGCTGCGTTCGGGCCTTGGCAACACATCGGGCAGGTAAGGTTCGAAAAGGTATATTTTTTCGGGAAAACTCCATTCGAGGAAAGAAACTAATGGTCTTTTTTGGGGGCAGTGAATATCCGAGGGTGAGAGAGAGAGAGAGAGAGAAGAGAGAAAGAAGAGAGAGAGAGAGGAGAATGGGGGAGGAGGGAAAGAGAGAGAGAGAGAGAGAGAGAGAGAGAGAGAGAGAGAGAGAGAGAGAGAGGGGGGCGGGAGGGAGAAAGAGAAAGAGAAGAGAGAGAGGAGGAGAGAGGAGGAGAGAGAGGGAGGAGGAAGAGGAGGAGAGGGAGTGAGAGAGAGAGAGAGAGAGAGGGAGAAGGAGAGAGAGAGAAAGAGAGACCTTTGTCTCCTCACCCTCTTCTCTCTCTCTCTTTCTCTCTCTCACCTCTTCTCTCCTCTCTCTCCTCTCTCCTCTCTCTCTCCCCTCTCCCTCTCCCTCCCTCGCCTCTCCCTCCCTTCCCTATCCCTTCCTTCCTCCCTCCTCCCTCTCTCCCTCTCCTCCCTATCCCTCCCTCCTCCCTATTCCTCCCTTCCCCCTCCTTCCCCTCCTCCCATCCTCCCTCTCCCCCGCTCCCTCCTTATCCCTCCCTCCTCCCCCCTCCCTCCCTCTCCCTCCGCCCTATCCCTCCTCCTCCCTCCCTCCCTCTCCTCCCTCCCTATCCCTCCCTCCCTCTCCCCATCCTTCCCTCCCTCCCACCACCCTCCCTCCTCCCCCTCCCTCTCTCCCTCCTCCTATCCTCGTTCCTCCCTCTCTCTCTCTCTCTCTCCCATTTTTACCAAAGGACTTAGCAGGGGAAAATATGGCGGAGTTCAACCGTCGAAACTCCCCGTCCAAGGCAGTGTATGAGCCTGAGGAGATGCGGCGAAGAAGGGAGTGAGGAGACTGATGAATGGGGGGGGGGGGGAAGGCGATATGAAACAACTGCAGCGTGGAGGAGGGGGGGGAGGGGAGGAGCGAAGGGGAGGGGGGTGGAGGCAGAGAGGAAGGAGAGAGAGAAAGAGGGAGAAAGAAAGAGAGGGGGGAGGCAGAGGAGAGGAGAGAGAGGAGGAGAGAGAAGGAAGAAAGGAGCCAAGGGAAAAGGAAGAGGAGGAGAGAGAGAGGAGGATAGAGAGAGAGAGAGAGTAGAAAGAAGACAGGAGAGGGAGGGGGATAGGAGCCAGGAAAAGGAGGGGGGAGAAGCAGCGAGAGGGAGAGGAGAAAGAGAGAAGGGGGCGAAAGGCAAAGGGAGTGCAAGGAAGATGAGGGAGAGATGAGATAGAGAAGTGAGGAGAAAGGATAGGGGAGCGAAAGGGCAAAGGGGGATGAGGGGAAGAAGCATAAACCGTGCAGCCTTTCTTGCTCGCGTCGTGTGTTCAGAAGCAGTGGAAATTACGTCAGTAAGAACTCGAACAATATATTTTGTATACATGCGACACTCACATACCCGTGTGTGGTTTTTTTATGAATTGTATGTGGTGTGTGGTGTGGGGGTTTGGTGTGTGTGTGTGTGTGTTGTGTGTGTGTTGTGTGTGTGTGGTGTGTGTGTGTGTGCTGTGTGTGTGTGTGTGCGTCCTTCTCGTCCGTCGTTTGTGTGCGTGTCTGCTTTGCGTGCGCGTGACACCCCCTGCCTGTATATTGCTTTCAAGATCCTGGCGCTTCCTCATCAAGCAATATACGACCTCGTCGCTGTATCGGAGGCTCCTTGCCTAATACCTCCCTCTCTTTCGCTCCTTTCACTCTCTCTCTTTTCTCTCTCTTCCTTTTTTTTCTTTTCTTTTTTTTTTTCTTTTTTGTCCTCTGTCTGTCTATGTCATCTGTCTGTTTTTATATATCTCCTCTCTCTGCTCGTGGCTCTTCTCTCTCATCTCTCTCTCTCCTCTCTTCTCTCTCTCTCTTCTCTCTCTCTCTCTCTCTCTCTCTCTCTCTCTCTATCAATCTATCAATCTATCTATCTATTTTCATATATGTTATATCTATCTATCTTCCCCTCTCCTCCCCTCCTCTTTTCTCTTCTTTATATTCCAAATCTTTATCCTTATCATTAATATATTACCATTCTCCACTTACATCTCATTATATTTCTCCTTTGTCCTTCGTCCTTCTATTCTATCTTTTGTCTTTTCTTTCCTCTCTTTTTTCTCTTTCTTCTGCCCCTTTTCTCATTCTTTTAGTAGTGTTGCTTTCACATGATATTATATTCCTTTCTTTCCACCCTCTTTTTCTCTCCTTTCTCCTGTTCTTTCTCTTTCTCTGTTTCTGTTACTCCTTTTCCTTATATTACTTCTTTTTCTTTCTTCACTCTCCTCCTCCTGTTTTATATCTAAGCATCATCTCTTTTTTGTCATTTAATTTTTCATTTTCTTTTTTCGTCTTTTCCTTTTCTTTCTATTCTTATCTGTTCATCATCATATCTTTTTCTTCTTTTCTTCCATCACATCTTCATCTTCTTTTTCTTCTTTAGTTTCTTCTTCTTCTCGCTCGTTCGTCTTCTTCTTCTCTACTTCTCTGTCTTCGTCTTCTTCTTTTCTTCGTTTCTTCTTCTTTTTCAGCATCATCTTCTTCGTCTACTTCTTCTTCTACTACTACTACTTCTACTTCTTCTTTTTTTTCTTCTTCTTCTTNGGCGGAACAAATAGGCAGATAGATAGACAGACGAATAGATAGATAGACAGCGGAATAGATAGCCAGATAGATAGACAGACGAATAGATAGATAGACAGCGGAATAGATAGCCAGATAGATAGACAGACGAATAGATAGATAGACAGCGGAATAGATAGCCAGATAGATAGATAGACGAATAGATAGATAGACAGCGGAATAGATAGGCAGATAGATAGACAGAAGAATAGATAGATAGACAGCGGAATAGATAGACAGATAAGATAGGAAAAGAAATAAATAGATAGACAGCGGAATAGATAGCCAGATAGATAGATAGACGTAAGACATAGAAATGCACAATGCAAGATTTTTTTTTCCAAACGTCTGTTTTCCTAATTAATAATCATATTATTATTATTATATATAAAAAACATTAATTAAACAAACTAAACGATATAAAGCTAAGGAATAGAGAGAAAGAGGAAAAAAATAGCGCCCATCGAAGGCTGTAATAATAATAGATAGAAATAATAATGATAATGATAATAATGATAATAATGATAATAATAACAATAATGATAATAATAATTAATAAATAATAATGATAATATAATAATAATAATGATATTAATAATAATGATAATAATAATAATAATGATAATAATAATGATAATGATAATGATAATAATAATAATAATAATGATATAATAATGATAATAATGATAACAATAATTAATATAATAATGATAATAATAAGATAATAATAATAATGATAATGAAGCCCTATCATCACCATCATCACCATTTCAAGTATCTTCACATCACCACCACCACCGTAACCTTCCTCCACCTGCTCAGCATCGCCAACATCATCATCGAAGTCGTCTAAGTCTTCCTTTTATCGCCAATTCCCTGTCACTCCGCCCACACAAAAAGCGGAGATCTGTCAAGAGATTTAGCGCCCGTGACAGTCATGAACTGTCGAAGCGGAAACGGGGAAATTAATATCGTTTATTCCGTCGAATTTTATCGATCGACGGGGGGGGGGGGGGAGGGGGAGGATTGGGGAAGGAAGGGGGGGGGGAGGGAGGGGAGAGGGTGGAGGGTGGAGGGTGGGAGGGTGAAGGGAGAGTGGGATGGAGGGAGGGAAGAGAGGAGGATGAGGGAGGAAGGTTAGGAGGAGGAGAAGCAGTAGGGAGAGAGAAAGGTGGGAGGATGGGTGGGAGGAGAGAGAGGAAGGGAGGAGGAAGGAGGAGGAGGAGGAGGAGGGAGAAGGAGGAGGAGAAGGAGGGTGGAGGAGGAGGAGGAGGGAGAAGGAGGAGGGAAGGGTAGGAGGAGGAGGAGGAAGGAGGGGAGGAGGATGGAGGGGTAAGGGACGAGGAAGGAGACTGAGAAAGAACGTGCCATCCCCCCCAACCAGCGGGGGGAAAAAAGGGACACTTGAGTCGCTAATCCCCTTCAGAGAAATGGGATTAACGCCTCAGTGCACCTGGGTCGCCGCCGCCGTACCTGCCGTCTCCCCCTCCGTCGCCAACACAGACCAACACAGAAGATTAGATCTCCACCATTTATCCTCCTAACCCGTGCTAGCATCGCCCCGCCAGACCGACACGGACCCACACCCTCGCCCTCCCTAAGCCCACCCCGCCCACCCGATTCCCCAGGAATTCCGACCTTACGACCCGAAGTGGGATGTCCCCCTCTTGGGTCCGTATTACCTGTTAGAGGAGCAGAGTGATGAAAAGATTTGGTATTGTAGTGACACGAGGACACAAGATGGAGGGACTCGCTGGGCCGAGATGGTACCGGGATAAGGCCGAGGCTGTGACACAACACTGTCATTACAAGGTGTCTGAGTGCCTGTGAGTGTCTGTCTAAGGGTGGGTGGGTAGGGGCCTGGGGGGAGGGGCTGTGTGTGTATGTCTGTGTTTGTGAGTGTATGTATGTTGTTGTTTTTGGGGTAGGAGTGTGTATTTGCGTGTGTGTGCTAATTTGCGTGTGTGCGTATGTGTGTGTGTTGTGTACTTTTTATAGGAAAGATTTATTACTTTGCGTATTTGTGTGTACATATCAGTATGTTTTCATAGTAGCATTGATGATAATAAAACAGTTTTAATGATGATGGTGATTATCACTATCTTTATCATCACTGCTGTTACAAGTATTAGTATATTCAGGGCGAGGGGGAGGGGAAGGGGAAAGGGGTGGGGGAGAGGGAAGAGGGGAGGAAGGAGGGAAGTGAGGGGGGAGGGAGGGGGGGAGGTGGAAGGGATGGAGGGAGAAGGAAGTGAGGGGAGGGGAGGGAGGGGAGAAGGGAGGGGAAGAAGAGGGAGGGGAGAGGAAGGGAGGAAGGAGTGAGGGGGAGGGAAGGGGGGAAGAAAGGGGGAATGGGAAGGGGGAGGAGGAGGAAAGGAGTGGGAGAAGGGGCGGGAAGTAGAGGAATAGGAAGTGGAGGGGAGGGGAAATGGGAAGGGGGAAGGAGGGGAGGGGGGAAAAATGGGAGGGAGGGGGAGGGAGAAAGGGGTGAGCGAAGTAGGGGAGGGAAAGTGGGGGGGAGGGGGGGGAAGATTCTACATATATGGTATTTGATGTCTGCTCAGGAATATTATCTACATCTATACGTATAATAACTTTAATAACTCAATATTTTACCTCGAGAGATCGCATACGATTATAAAGTTAATTACTGATTCCAAAAAACTCCGAAATTAATAATAACTTTTAACGGAAATGATAATACAAAGAAGAAGTAATATCAATAATATTTCTAATCGAGTCAAAGACAATATACATTAAAAAATAAATGAATAAATAAATAAATAATGGAATAAGTGACAAGACGATAAAAAAGGGAAAACAAAATAATGATAACAATCATATCACCATCACGAACAATAAAAAAAAAAAATCTGTTCATTTCAGGTCAAATCTTTACGATTTAAACGAAGGACTTTTTATTTTTAGGCAAATCATTTTATTGCCCATTTTAACATGTAGTGATATCATATCTATATTCTCATTAAAGTGCTTAATGAGATCATTAGTGGGCTTAATTACCGGACTTTTTAATATTATTTCTTTATGGAGGTAAAGGATTGGCTTCTTTGTTTGTTTCAACGAATTATGAAAATTTGTGTATTTTTCTTTGTGTGTGCGTGTGTTCGTGTGTGTGTGCGTGTGTTCGTGTGTGTGTGCGTGTGTTTGTGTGTGACTGTGTGTATGTGTGTGTACGTATGCATGTATTTATTTACATATGTATGGATGCATGTATGTTTGTATGCATATATGTATGTATGTATGTATGTATGTATGTATGTATGTATGTATGTATTTATGTATTATTTATGCATGTATTTATGTATGTATGTATGTATGTATGATGCATGTATATGTATGTATGTTATGTATGTATGTATGTATGTATATGCATGTAATATTATATGTATATGTATGTATGTATTTATGTATGGTATATGTATGTATGTATGCATGTATTTATGTATGTATTTATGCATGTATTTATGTATGTATGTATGTATGTATGTATGTATGTATGTATGTATGTATGTATGTATTATGCATGTATTTATGCATGTATTTATGTATGTATGTATGGTATGCATGTATGTATATGTATGTATTTTATGCATGTATTTATGTATGTATGTATTTATGCATGTATTTATGTATGTATGCATGTATGTATGTATGTATGTATGTATGTATGTATGTATGTAGTATGTATGAATGCATGTATTTATTTATTTATGTACATATGTTTGTATGTATATGTATGATTTTATGATGTATGTATGTATGTATGTATGTATGTATGTATGTATGTATGTATGTAAGCATATTTGTATGTCTGTATATATGTATGTTTGTATGAATAAATACATATGTGTAGGTATGGCTGTGTACGTACC
>NW_020870750.1:318322-325822 GCF_003789085.1 Penaeus vannamei | reverse complement strand
ATCCTCCCTTCTCTCTCATCCTCCTCTCTTCATCTCCCTCTCTTCATCCTCCTTCTTCCTCATCCCTCCCTCTTCTTCATCCTCCCTCTCTCTCATCCTCCCTCTCTCGATCCTCCCTCTCTCTCATCCTCCTCCCTCTCTCTCATCTCACCCCTCCCTCCTCTCTCTCATCCTCCCTCTCTCTCATCCTCCTCTCTCTCATCTCCCTCTCTCTCTCCCTCTCTTCTCATCCTCTATCCTCCCTCTCCTCTCTCTCTCATCCTCCCTCTCTCTCATCCTCCCTCTCTCTCATCCTCCTCTCTCTCCTCCCTCTTCTCATCCTCCCCTCTCTCTCATCCTCCTCTCTCTCATCCTCCTCTCTCTCTCTCATCCTCCCATCCTCTCTCTTCATCTCCTCTCTCTCAATCCTCTCTCTCATCCTCCCTCTCTCTCTCTTCTCTCTCTCTCTTCTCTCCTCTCCCATCTTCTCTCATCTCTCCCCCCCTCTCTCTCCTCTCCCTCCTCTCCCATGCCTCCCTCTCTCTCATCCTCCCTCTCTCTCATTCCCTCCTCTCTTCTCTCATCCTCCCTCTCTCTCATCCTCCCTCTCTCTCATCCTCCCTCTCTCTCATCCTCCCTCTCTCTCATCCTCCCTCTCTCTCATCCTCCCTCTCTCTCATCCTCCTCTCTCTCCTCTCTCTCTCCCTCTCTCTCTCATCCTTCCTCTCTCTCCTCTCTCTCATCCTCCTCTCTCTCTCATCCTCCCTCTCTCTCCATCCTCCCTCTCTCTCATCCTCCCTCTCTCATCCTCCCTCTCTCTCTCATCCTCTCTCTCTCTCTCCATCCTCCCTCTCTCTCATCCTCCCTCTCTCCTCATCCCTCTCTCTCATCCTCTCTCTCTCATCCTCCCTCTCTCTCTCTCATCCTCCCTCTCTCTCTTCTCATCCTCCCTCTCTCATCTCCCTCTTCTCCTTCTCTCTTCCTCTTCATCGCCAGTCGTCCATCAGGATTTAGATTAGATATTTATATAAATCCTACTAAGGGTATCAAACGCCTTGAGATTTTGAAGTGAAGCTGATGGATGCAGTAATGGCGATGCTGGCTGCGAAAGGTAAGCATGATAGACAGAATAACAATAATAAGGGAAAAAATAAATAAATAGGGATGACAATACCGATGAAGACCGAAGGAATGAGTTGTAGTGATGATGATAATGATGATAAATTATGGCAATGATGATGATGATGATGAGGATGGTGACATTACTATCGTTTTACCACTGATGATGGTAATGATAGTGATAATTATGATAATGATGAATCCTAGGAATCATGTCACTAATGATACTGGTTATTACTTTGATGATAATGTTAACAATACTGTACAGAAAGCAATAAAATGAAAAAAGCTATTATTATTTTTTTTTAAAAATACTGACAAAGACTTCTGCTACTCCTAAATATATGATATATACATTTTATCACTATCACTATCATTACTATTACTCTTACTGAGTGTGTTAACTGGTGCAGCGATAGCAATCTTGCAGTTGTTACAATATAACAAATGGAATTAAACTAAAATATTTATCAGATTACTGATACATCAACAACACCAACAACTGCCAACTACTACTTCTAATGATAATAATAATAAAAATATTATTACTATCATTCCTGCAAGATTTAGTACAACTCCATAACCAACTACCTCTACTATTGCTAATGACAATGATAACAATAGTAATGATAATAATGATACTATCAGTTATCCCTGCTCATAAAAATGATAATAAGAACAACCATAACACAAAAAATAAAACAACAACAAAAATCTAAACACAAAGAAATCACAAACTTCCTCCACTGTCTTTGCACTGATTGACCGCCGCCCCCCCCTTCCCCCTTCCCTCTCCCCTTCCCCCCCCCCCCCAAACTCTCCTGTATGCAAATGAGGTCGGTGGTAATGAATACTTGATGCAGATTAAGATAAGAAATGACGATAAACGATTTCGGGAAACGAGTACACTGTAAAACCTCTGACAGGGAAACAGAGTATGTTAAGTATGTGTGAAGTTACACTGTGATGACGTAACTGCTTAATACTTTCAATTTTCTGAAGCTTAGTTTTTCTTTGGGGGAAGGAGAAAGGGAGAAGGAGAATGTGAGGGAGAGAAGGAGAGGGAGAGAAAGAGGGAGATGGAGAGGGAGAGGTAGAAAGAGAAAGAGAGAGAGAGAGTGAGGAGACAGGAGAGAGAGAGAGAGAGAGAGAGAGAGAGAGAGAGAGAGAGAGAGAGAGAGAGAGAGAGAGAGAGAGAGAGAGAGTAAGAGATATATACTAGAGAGAGAAATGGGGGAGTGGGCAAAGAGGAAGAAAGAGAGAGGGAGAGAAGGAAGAGAGAGAAAAGGGAAGGGAGGAGGACGGATCAGTGAAGGGAAGGAGACAAAAAAGAGAAAGTGAGAGATGAGAGAAGAAAAGGAGAGAGAAGGAGAGGAAAGAGGGGGACGGAGAAATAGAAGAAGAGGGAGAAGCACAGGAGAAAAAGAAAAGAAAATGAGAAAAAATAAGACAGAAAAAGAAAGAAAGAGAAAAGAAAAAAAAGAAAAGAGAAGAAAAAAAGACAGAGAAAAGGAGAAAAAAAAAGAAACAAAGAGACAGAAAAAGAGAAAGAGACAAAGAAAGACAGAGAGAGAAAGAGAAAAGAAAAGAAAGAGACAAAGAGAAAGAGAGAAGACCTGAGCACCGCAGACCGCCACAGCGAAGAGATGTTTGACCATAAAAGGCAAGACAAGAACTCAGAGAAAACGGAGGGGTGACTAATGCAAATTTGGAAGGAGAGAAGTGAAATGTTGACATGCCTTTAGACTGTAAAACAACCATAAAAAGAGAATGGGAAAGGAGGTGGAGAGTAGAGGGAGAGAGAGAGAGAGAGAGAGAGAGAGAGAGAGAGAGAGAGAGAGAGAGAGAGAGAGAAGAGAGAGAGGAGAGAGAGAGAGAGAGAGAGAGAGAGAGGAGAGAGAGAGAGAGAGAGAGAGAGAGAGAGAGAGAGAGAGGAGAGAGAGAGAGAGAGAGGGAGAGAGAGAGAGAGAGAGAGAGAGAGAGAGAGAGAGAGAGAGAGAGAGAGAGACGAGAGAGAGAGAGAGAGAGAGAGAGAGAGAGAGAGAGAGAGAGAGAGAGAGAGAGAGATATGAAAGAGAGAAGGAGGCAAACAACAAAAACAAGCACAACAATAACAACGAAACAATTCTCCTCCAACTCACGAAAAAATGAAAGAATAATACAAAAACAAAGAAAAGAGAAAGACAAAACACCAACAAAAATACAAGATCGAAAAAAGAAGAAAAAGGATAGAAACACAAATAAATAAATAATACATGGAGATCGAAGAAAATGGAAAGAAAACAACAAATAACAACTCACGAAAAGAAACCGAAAAGAATAATACAAAAAAAAGAGAAAGAAAAAGAGAAAGAAACACACACACACCCAAAAAAAATACAAAAAAGATCGAAGAAAAGCGAAATAAAACGGCAATAACAACAAACAACGAAGCTATATCTTATCCAAAAAAAAAAGAAGATCGAGGAAAACCGAAATAAAACGGCCGAGAAAAGAATAATCCAAAAGAAGAAGAGAAGAAAAGGCGAAATAAAACGACGTGGCAACCCCCGAGAAACCCCAACAACAATAACAACGAAACGATATCTCCTCAAAAAAATAAAATAATAATAAATAAATAAAAAAGAACATCACTAAACAAAGAAAAAGACACAAAAATACAAGAAGATCGAACTAAAAGCGAGAGAAGACGGCGTGGCAGCCCCCAAAGTAGACCGAGAAATCCCAACAACAAACAACAACAATAACAACAAAGTTATACCTCCTCCAACTCACAAAATACGAAAAGAATAACACTAAACAAAGAAAAAAAGAGAAGATCGAAGAACGGCGTGGCAGCCCCCCAAACAGACTTAGAAAACCCAACAACAACAATAACAACAAAGTTATACCTCCTCCAACTCACAAAAATACGAAAAGAATAACAAAAAACACACACACAAAATACAAGAAGATCGGACTAAAAGCGAGAGAAACGGCGTGCAGCCCCCAGACAGCCTCAGAAATCAAACAACAACAATAACAACAAAGTTATACCTCCTCCAACTCACAAAAATACGAAAAGAATAACAAAAAAACACACACACAAAATACAAGAAGATCGGACTAAAAGCGAGAGAAAACGGCGTGGCAGCCCCCAAAGCAGACGCAGAAATCCCAACAACAAAAACAAATAACAACAATAACAACGAATACCTCCTCCAACTCACGAAAAGAAAACGAAAAGAACAATACAAAAAAGAAGAAGAAGAAAAGGCGAACGAAAGGAAGATCGACCTAAAAGCGAGAGAAGACGGCGTGGCAGCCCCCAAAGTAGACCGAGAAATCCCAACAACAAACAACAACAATAACAACAATAACAACGAATACCTCCTCCATCTCACGAAAAGAACAATACAAAAAAAGAAGAAGAAGAAAAGGCGAACGAAAGGAAGATCGAACGAAAAGCGAGAGAAACAGCCTCAGAAAACCCCGCGTGATTCGCCCCCTTTTGAAAAATGGCGCCGCCGATCCCCCCCCCCCCTCCCCCTCCCCCCCCGGACGCGAACAGATCTCGAAGAACAGACAGACAAAGAAAGGGAGAGAGAAAGGAAGCGATAACAAGCAGGTGAATGGAGGAGAGCGAGACGCCGTTCTGACAGTGGACCGGCTCGAAATAGATGGAACTGCGAGAGCAACCGCTGATTACGTATTCAAATCAGCTGTGGAACTTCTTACTCTCTTGGACGAAGCAAATTCGGTCCCAAAATATTAGCGGGAAGCGAGAGGGATTCCTTGCAGAGCGCCTTTTCCTTCTCTTTTCCTTTCTCTCTCTTTTCCTTTCTCTTTTTCTTAGGTTTAATCTTTTTTTTCATTTTCTCTTCTTCCATCTCTCCGTGTCTCGGGTTATGCTTAGTTCCTCTTGATCTCTTTCTTCCCTTCCTTCGTTGATTTTTTTCTTATCTCCCACTCTCTCCTCTTCCTTCTCTCCCTTCTTTTATTTATTCTTCCATCCCTTGTTCTTTTTCCTCTTCTCCTTCTCTCATTTCCTCTGTTTATTCTTCCTTCCCCTTCCCCTCCTTCAGTTCTTTCTTCTCCCTTCCTTTTCTTTTTCTTCCTCTGTTTATTCTGCTACTTTCTCCTTCCTCCCTCTTTGTCTACCCCTACTTCCTCTCTTCTTCTCACCTTCCTTCTTCATCTCTTCATCCTCCCTCCCTCCCTCCCTCTTTTTCTCTTTTACGTTTACTTCTGTTTCTCCTCTTTTTTCTTCTTTTTCTCCTTCTTCTTTAATTGCTCCTCTTCCTCTCCCTCTATCTCCATCTCCTCCTTCACCTCTCCTTTCTCTTTCTCCTCCTTCCCTCTTCTCCTCTTCTCCTCCTCCACTCTCATCTTTCTCTTCCTTCTCATCCTCCTCCTTCTTCTTCTTCTTTCTCCTTCTCTCTCCTTCTTCTTCTTCTTCTTCCCTTCTTCTTCTCTTTCTCCTCTCATCCTTCTTCTTCTCCTTCTTCTTCTCTTCTTCTTCTCCTCTCCTTTCCTTCCCCTTCTTCTTCTTCCTCATCATTTTTTCTCCTTCTTCTTCTTCTTTCTCCTTCTCCTTCTCCTTCTCCTTCTCCTTCTCCTTCTCTTCTCCTTCTCCTTCTTTCTTCTTCTTCTTCTTCTCCCTCTCCTTCCACTTCTCCTTCTCCTCCTTCTCCTTCTTCTTCTTCTTCCTCTTCTTTTTCTCCTTCTCCTCTTCCTTCTTTTCTTCCGTAAATCAAGGGGAAATAAAATGCAATTGAAAGAGGTTGGGATTTTCTTTTCCAAATCAAAAAGTTTCATTCTATTTACTTATATTTTTTTTCCTTTTTACTCATTTACTAATTCATCTGCTTATGTTTATTTATTCATTTATTTGTTTGTTTTTATTTAACTTTTTTATTTATTTATCTATTTATTTTTTACTAGGGGGAAATAATTCATATCAGAGCTCGTCAAAATAGATTAGATAATCGCCTGCTTTTCTGAAGAGAAAGAGAGAGAGAGAGAGAGAGAGAGAGAGAGAGAGAGAGAGAGAAGAAAAGAAAAACGAAATGTAATTTAGATTTCAAAAAGTTGATAAAACAAAAATAGATAAATAAATAAATAAATAAAAGGTAACTTTCAACCAAATACAGAAAAAAATCTTCATAGATAGACAATGAATAAATGATATATTAACTTTCAACAAAATAATTTTCTTTCTTCTTTTTAAAAAGACTTGCAACTCATAATAAATGATAAAAGATAAATGAGAAATTAAAAAAAAAATAATAATAACATTTCTTTTGCTTCTTCTTTTTGAAAAGACTTGTAGCTCAAAACTAATCATGATAAATAAATCAATGAATAAAATAAATAAATAACTTTTAACAAATTGTATCCTTTTTCTTCTCCTTAAAAAGGCTTGCAACTCAAATCTTCCTGAATAAATCAATGAATAAATAACAACTTTCAACAAAATACATTCACTTTCTTCTCTTTAAAGATTCTTACAAATCAAAAGTAATCATGATAAATAGATTTATTTAGATCAGTGAATCTAAAAATAACAAATAACTTGCAGCAAAATCCATTCTTCTTTTTCTTCTCTTTAAAAAGACTTGCAACTTGCAAAGATAAATGATAATGAATAAATCAGTGAATAAGAGAGAGAGAGAGAACATGCAACTCAAGATAAAATGATAATGAAAAATCAATGAATAAGAGAAAGAAAAAATAACAAATAACTTTCACAAATTGCATTCTTTTTCTTCTCTTTGAAGACTTGCAACTTGGCAAAGATAAATGATAATGAATAAATCAGTGAATAAGAGAGAGAGAGAGAGAGAGAGAGAGAGAGAGAGAGAGAGAGAGAGAGAGAGAGAGAGAGAGAGAGAGAGAGAGAGAGAAGAGAGAGAGAGAGAGAGAGAAACAAATAACTTTCAACAAATTGCAATCTTTTTCTTCTCTTTAAAAAGCCTTGCAACTCAGATCATACTGAATAAATCAATGAATACAAAATACCTTTCAACAAAAATATCTTCTTTTTTCCTCCTTCTTCGAAAGACCTGCAACTCATACTAAAACATAGGAGATAAATAGAAAAATAATAATAAAAAGAAATAAAAATAAAGAGAGAGAAAAAAATACCTTCAACAAAATAAATTCTTTTTCTTCTTCTTCTTGAAAGAGACTGGCAGCTCAAAATTAATCATAATAGATGAATCAGTGCATAAAAAAATAATTATTATTAATTTTCAACAAAAAAAACATTCTTTTTTCCTCCTTTAAAAAGCCTTGCAGGCTGAAATCATAAAAAATATATCAATGAATACAAATACCTTTCATAAAACATAGGTGATAAAAAAATCAATAAAATAGATTCTTTTTCTTCTTCTTTTTGAAAAGACTTGCAGCTCAAAATTA
>NW_020870750.1:310822-313322 GCF_003789085.1 Penaeus vannamei | reverse complement strand
AAGGAGAGAGGCGACTGAGTTTGGAGGGAAATTATGAACGGGTGAGAATGAGGAGAGAAGGAGGAGTGGATGAATGAGGAGAGAAAGAGAGAGGGGCATGATGAGAGAGAAGGAGAGATGTGGATGGATGAGGAGAAGAAGGAGAGGGTGGATGAATGAGGAAGAGAGCGACGAGAAGGTGGATGAGAGGAGTCAGTGTGATTGGGGCGAGTGGGATGAATGTGTGTGGTGGGGTAGGGGGCAGAGGGGAAGGGGGTTTGGATTTGTTTTGGGGGTTTTTGCGATTGTGTGCGTGTGTGTCTATTTTTGTTTACTTATTTTGTATATTTATTTTGCTGCGTGTGTTTTGTTTTTAATTATTATTATTATATTATTTTTTTTGGCCGTGAGTTTTTATGCGCGTGTTGTGTGTTGTGTGTATGAGTGTTATGTGTGTGTGTGTGTCTGAGTGTGTTTGTGTGGATGTGTGTGTGTATGTTTGTATTTTGGCTCTATCTGTGTGTGAGTTTTTCCTTCTTGATATTGAGGCGAATGTACTTGAATATATGTATATATTGAATATATATATATATATAATATTATATATATATATATATATATATATATATATATATATATACATATATATATATATATATATATATATATATATTATATATATATATATATATATATATATAATATTATATATAATATATATATATATTATATATATATATATACATAAGGATACACAAACTCCACATACGCAACACACAAAAAACAAACACACACACGCTGAACTACTTAGCCATGTTATCGCCTTTGCTACACCTTCTCCTCCCCCCGCCCCCCTCTTCTCTCTTCCTCCCCCTCCCCCCTTTTCTCTCTCTCTGCCCCCCTCCCCCCTTTCTCTCTCTCGGCCTCCCCCCTTTCTTCTTCTCTTCCCTGCCCCCCCCCCTCTTTCTTCTCTCTGCCCCCCTCCCCCTCCCCCCCTTTAACCCCCCCCCCCTTAAAGAACCTCATTAGGCCAGAACCCCAACCGCTAATCATAGGAATAGAAGCTCTTATGGTGAATAGGGGATTGGGGAGGAAGAGAAAAAAGGAGATATGGGGATTGGGAGGGTGATGGGAGAGGGGAAAGGGGAGAGGAGGGAGGAGGAGGAGAATGGGGTTAGAGGGAGCGGTGAAGGGGGAGAGGGGGAAAGAAGAAGGGCGAGAGGTGGGAGGAGGAGGGGAGAATGGGGTAGAGGGAGTGGTGATGGGGGAGAGGGTGGAAGGGCCGAGGGGGGAGGTGGAGGGAAAATGGGGCAGAGGGAGCGGTGAAAGGAGAGAGGGAGCGGAGAAGGGGAGAGAGGAAAGAGGAAGGGAGAGGGGGGAGAGGAGGGAGGAGAGGGAAAATGGAGCAGAGGGAGGGTGAAGGGGGAGAGGGGAAGGGGAGAGGGGGAAGATGAGGGGGATGGGGACAAAGGGAGGGGTGAAGGAGGAGAGGAGAAAAAAAAGTGAAAGAAGAGAGGAAGGGGAAAGAGTGAAAGGGGGGAGAAGGGATGGGGGAAGGAGAAAGGGGAAAGGGAGAGGTGAAGGGGGATGAGAGAGAGAAAGGAAGAGGGGGAATGCTGAAGGTGGGGGGGGGGTAGGAAGAAGCTTAAAGCGGTTAACCTTCGATTGTCACGATAGCTCTGATTGGTCGAGAAAAAGGAGGAGGAGGAGAAGAGAGAGAAAGGAGGAGGAAAGAATGAAAAGAATCAAAGGTAAGGAGAGAGGCAGAGAATGAGTGAGAGATAGAGATAGATAGATAGATAGAGATAGAGAGAGAGAGAGAGAGAGAGAGAGAGAGAGAGAGAGAGAGAGAGAGAGAGACAGACACGACAGACAGACAGAGACAGACAGACATACAGACAGACAGACAGACATATAGACAGAGACAGAGTAAAAACAGAGAAAGAAAGGACGACAGAGAAAATGATAAAAAACAGAAAACAGAAATAGACAGAGAGGAGCGAAAAGGGAACAGAAGAAGAGAGAATACCACAATCTCAAAGGAAATTGACAGACAGCAGGTGATATAAGTAGCCACAATCTAGTCCTTATTGTGGAATCAGCCTTTATCATCATCTCTCTGTCTCCCTTAATCACCCTTCCTTTTTTATCTCTTCCCTTCCTCCATTTTTTTTTTTTTTTTTTTTTTTTTTTTTTTTTTTTTTTACTTCCTTTTCCTATTCTTCCTTCCCACTCTCGTTCTATCACCCTGATGATGCATCTTACTTTTATTCATTTCTTCTTTTATTGCCCTAATAATTTTCTCTTACTCTCTCTCTCTCTTCTCTCTCCTCTCTTCTTATCTATCTATCTATCTATCTGTCTCTTTCTCTTTCTCTCTCTCTCTCTCTATCTATCTATCTATCTATCCATCTATCTATCTATGTATCTATCTCTTTCTCTTTCTCTCTCTCTCTATCTATATCTTTATCTCTCCTTCTCTCTTCTCTCTCTCTCTCTCTCTCTCTCTCTCTCTCTCTCT
>NW_020870750.1:303322-305822 GCF_003789085.1 Penaeus vannamei | reverse complement strand
TATCTCCGGTCTTCCTCTATTCTTTCCCCCCTCATTCTCTCCCTCTCTTCTTCTCTCCTCCTATCTCCCTTTCTCCTCTCCCTTCCCACCTCTCTCTCTCCCTGTCCCTTTCCCAACATTACCCCTTCTCCTCCTTTAACCTCTCTCCTGTCTTCCCCTCTTCCCCTCCCATCCCTCCCCCTCTCTCCCTTCTCCGTTCTCCCCCCCCCTTCCCTCTTCCCCTCTCCCCTCCCGCACTATCCCCTCCAAACCCCCCCCCTCCTCCCCTCCCGCCTCCCCGTGCCAACACAGACACCATGCGGTTGTTCTGAACGTGTCTCAACATGTCAGGATGTAGCGATTGTCCTCATACAAGGCGTGTGAGTTGCCAAAGCGACAGTTTGATGAGGAGGCCGAGCACATGAGGGGAAGTGAGGGGGGGGGGAGGGGGAGTTCATATGAAAATCGTGGTTTTTGTTATTATCTTTCTGCGACATGCTCTTCTATTCATATGCTTTTTTTTTTATTTTATTTATTTTTACTTAGAGTTAGATAGAGAAATAGAGAAGAGCGAGATATATATATAATATTATATTATATTATATATATATATATTATATATATATATATATATAATATATATATATATATATATATATATATATATATATATATATATATATATATATATATATATATATTATATATATATATATATATATATATATATATATATATATTTATAATATATGGTATATTATTATATATATATTATATATATATATATATATATATATATATATATTATATATATATAATATATATATATATATATATATATATATATATATATATATATATATATATATTATATATATATATATATATATATATATATACTATATATATATATATATATATATATATATATATATATATATATATATATATATATAATATATATATATATATATATATATATATATATATATATGTATATTATATATATTATATATATAATATATATATATATATATATATATATATATATATATATATACATTATATTATATATATATATATATATATATATATATATTATATATATATATATATATATATATATATTATACACACAAACACACAACACACCACACACACATATATATATATTATATACTACATATATATATATATATATATATATATATATATATATATATATATATATATATATATATATATTTAATATACATACATATATATATATATATATATATATATATATATATATATTATATATATATAGTATATATTATATATATATATATATATATATATATAGATAGATAGATAGATAGATAGATATAGATAGATAGAGAGATAGATAGATAGATAGAATACATACATACATATATAGCTCTCCCTACCCCCTCTCTCACCGCTAGCTCCCCGTACCCCCTCATCCCACCCATCACCATCACCGCTAGCTCCCCCTACCCCCTCACCCCACCCTCACCACAAGCTCCCCTACTCCCCTTCCCCCACCCCCACCCCTCACCATCACGCTAGCTCCCCCCTACCCCCCTCCCCCCACCCCCACCCCTCACCATCACCGCTAGCTCTCCCACCCCCCTACCCCCACCCCCACCCCCCTCACCCCAACCCCCCACCCCCACCCCTCACCATCACCACTAGCTCCCTTACCCCATCACCCACCCCTCACCATCACCGCTAGCTCTCCCTACTCCCCCCACCCCCACCCCACTCCTCACCATCACCGCTAGCTCCCCTCCTCACCCCCACCCCTCACCATCACCGCTAGCTCCCCTCCCCCCTCCCCCACCCCCCACCCTCTCCCCACCCCCCCTCCCACCCCACCCCCACGACCCCGAGGGCCAGATAACATTATGATACGCCTGAGCCAGTGTCAGAGGCAACTGTGATGGATGGAGCCCTCGAAGTGCTTGCTTGCTTGTTTGCTTGCTTGCTCGTGGCTTCCTTGTTTATTTATGTTTGTTTATTTATTTATTTATTATTTATTTATTTATTTGTTTGTTTTTATTTATTTGTGTTTGTTATGGTTGTTTGTTTATGTTGCTTGCTTTCCTGCTTGCTTCCTTGTTTGTTCGGTTGTTGTTTGTTTGCTTGCTTTCCTGCTTGCTTCCTTGTTGTTTTTGTTTGTGTTGCTTGCTTTCCTGCTTGCTTCTTGTTCGTTGTTTGTTTCCTTGTTGCCTTGCTTGCTTTTTTTTTTTTTTTGCTTCCTTGCTTTGCTTGTTTCCTTCCTTGCTTGTTTTCTTACTTTTCTTCCTTGTTTGTTTGTTTATTTCCTTAATTAGTTTCTTCCTTCCTTTGCTTGTTTCCTTGATTGCTTGCTTGCTGTCGGAGGCTAAACGAAGGTGCAAGACAAGCAATTGCACTCGGAGAGGGGAGGGGGTGTGGGAGAGGGGAAAGTAATGAGGGATGTTGGGAGGGGAGGGAGAGAGGAGGGGAGCGAGGTAAGGTAAGGGAGGGAGGGGAG
>NW_020870750.1:290788-292320 GCF_003789085.1 Penaeus vannamei | reverse complement strand
TCTAATTTAATTTTCTGGCGTCTCTTAATCTAATTAATTTCTCTGGCGGTCTCTTAATCTAATTAATTTTCTGGCGGTCTCCTAAATCTAATTAATTTTCTGCGGTCTCTTAATCTAATTAATTTTGGCGGTCTCTTAATCTAATTAATTTCTCTGGCGGTCTCTTATCTAATTATTTCTCTGGCGGTCTCTTAATCTAATTAATTTCTTCTGGCGGTCTCCTAATCTAAATTAATTCTCTGCGTTTCTTAATCTAATTTAATTTCTCTGGTCTCTTAATCTAATTAATTTCTCTGGCGGTCTTTGATTTCTCTGCGGTCTCTAATCTAATTAATTTCTCTGGCGTCTCTTAATCTAATTAATTTCTCTGGCGGTCTCTTAATCTAATTAATTTCTCTGGCGGTCTCTTAATCTAATTAATTTTTCTGGCGGTCTCTAATCTAATTATTTTTTCTGGCGGTCTCTTAAATCTAATTAATTTTCTCGGCTTTAATCTAATTAATTTCTCTGCGGTCTTAATCTAATTAATTTCTCTGGCTCTTAATCTAATTATATTTTTTTCTGGCGGTCTCCTAATCTAATTAATTTTTCTGGCGGTCTCTTAATCTAATTAATTTCTCTGGCGGTCTCTTAATCTAATTAATTTCTCTGGCGGTCTCAATCTAATTAATTTCTCTGGCGGTCTCTTAATATAATTAATTTCTCTGGCGGTCTCCTAATCTAACTAATTTCTCTGTCGGTCTCTTAATATAATTATATTATATAATATAATTAATTATATAATTAAAAAGAGAAGAGATTGAGGTTAATGACACGAAATTATGAATGGGTGGATCTGTATTCTATTCGGGATGAGTATGACACTTATGACACTTTGACACTTATGATATCCTTGACACTTATAAACAAGGAAAATACTTATTTTTAGCACAGTTGACGAGATGAAGATGGTGATAATAACAATAGTAGTAGTAGTAATAATAACAATAATAATAATCATAGTAGCAATGATGATAATGATGATAATGATGATAATAATAATAATAATAGCAATAGTAACAATAATTAGAATAATAATACCGTAATAATAATGATAATAATAACAAATAATAATAACAACAAAATAATAATAATAATAATAATACCGTAATAATAATAAACATTAAAAAGGCCATACTAATAAAGATAATGATTATGAAGACGATAAAACATGAAGATGAAGACGAAGAAGAGGAAGACGAAGAAAATAAAAGAAAACAATAAACTTATATAACAACTTCCCAACAGCTGTCAAGCCATGAAAACAAAATCCTATCTGATACTCCCCCCTCTCACCATACCCCTCCCTCTCCCCCCACCTCAATCCTTCCTCCACCCTCCTTCCCCCCTCCAATCCCCTCCCCTCCCCCTCTCACCATACACCCCCAAACCCCTCCCCCCCTCCAATCCCCACCCCCTTCCCCCCTCCAATCCCTTCCCTCCTCTCACCATACCCCCCTCCAATCCCTCCCCCCCTCCCCCCCCCTCCCTCT
>NW_020870750.1:283288-285788 GCF_003789085.1 Penaeus vannamei | reverse complement strand
CACACACACACAACACCTACACAACACACACCACACACACACACACACACAACACACACAAACACACACACACACCACACCACAACACACACACACACACCATTCTCACAAACACACACACACACAAACACACACACCACACACCACACACACACACACACACACACACACACACACACACACGACCACACAACACATCACACACACACACACACCACACACACACACACACACACACACACACACACACACACACACACACAACACACACACACACACACACACAACACACACACACACACACACGCACACACGCACACACACACGCGCGCCCCATCGAATCGCACCAAAATCAATCTGCCTTTTGAATTGATCAAATAGGCGGGGTTCCGTGTCCAATACACTTATCTACACAATATCCACAATCAACAAAAGCTATACAATGTTTTTTTTTTTTTTTTTTTTTTTTTTCTGCTAACGAGTCTTGTTGTTCTATGAATGGGGAATGAGGTGGGAGAAATTATCGTTATCATACTATTGTTGTTGTTAGTTTTAGTTTTTTTTCTTCGTTTTTCTTAAGGATTTTTATATGTTTTTTTTCTCTCTTTTTCGGATTTCTTTTTCTTCCTTTTTTATCTGCTGGTAGTACTATTGTTGTATGTATCTCTTTTTTTCTCTCTCTCTCTCTCTCTCTCTTCCCTTTCCTTTCTTCGAATATTTTCGAATATATTCGAACTCTCTTCGAATATTTTCAAGTTATTTTTCAAGTTATCAGGTAAAATTAGTTATCTTTTTAGTCTATCACAAAAAAAAAAGAAAATAAATATAATTTTTTCAATAATCATACTAGATTATGATAAACAACATGAATCAATTATTTAGCAATGACTGAAGCAAAAACAAACTCTATAAAATACCAAAAACAACAACTTTTGCTGATAAACTTTCCAAATGTGACTTATCCAACCAAAACAAGTGTCTTTGGAAAAAAAAACAAAAAACAATCCTCTTATTCCTAAAGCATCCGATTCCTCACACGACTGATAATCCAATCGCTTTATAAAAAACAAACAAACACAAACACAAACTAAAAAAAAAAAAAAAAAAAAAAAAAAAAAAAAAAAAAAAAAAAATCATCACTCAACATACCCCCCAACAACATCATTGCCAAACGCCGCCATATCGCCCTCGGCTCAAAAAAAAAAAAAAAAAAAAAAACGCACTTTTTTTTTTTCTTTTCTTAACTCCCTGTTAACTATCGCCCTCCTTGTCCACCTTATCTTAATTACCATCATTAACCAAACCATCTATTCGAGTCGTTGGCGATGACGATCTGATTATGACAATTACGCCCATTTTTTAAATCCTCATTAAGGGATAATGACCCCAACGCTGTGCAAATAATCCGAGAATTCGCTAATGAAGATTGACACATTCTTGAGAATTTTCTAAAGATTGGAATTCTTAGCCGAACGGTTTAATAAGCGACTGTCGAAGGGTGAGGTTAAATAATGGCTCGTTTGGAGGTGATAAACGGTCCTCGGGTGACACTTTCTGGTGTTTATCTTTGTTTTGCTTTTGTTTGTTTGTTTGTCGCTCGTTCTTGTGTTTATCTTTGTTTTTGTTTGTTTGTTTGTTTTTCGCTCGTTTCCTTTTTGCGTGATTTTATTTCTTATTTCTGTTGTTCTTTGTTTTCTTTTTTTCGCGTTCTTGTGTTTATCTTTGTTTTGTTTTTTGTTGTTGTTTTCGCTCGTTCTCTTATGTACTTTTATTTCTGTTGTTCTTTTTTTCTTTTTCGCGTTCTTGTGTTTATCTTTGTTTTTGTTTGTGTTTGTTCGCTCGTTTCCTTTTGCGTGATTTTATTTCTGTTGTTCTTTGTTTTCTTTTTTCTTTTCTTTTCTTTTATTGTGTTTATCTTTTTGTTGCTTGTTTGTTTGTTTATCGTTCGTTTCCTTTTTGCGTGATTTTATTCTGTTGTTCTTGTTTTCTTTCTTTTTCGCCCGTTTTGTGTTTATCCTTGTTTTTGTTGTTTGTTGTGTTTGTTTGGCGCTCGTTCTCTTCATGTATTTTATTTCTGTTGTTCTTTGTTCTTTTTTCGCGTTCTTGTGTTTATTTTGTTTTGTTTGTTTGTTGTTTGTTTTTCGCCTCGTTTCCTTTTTGCGTGATTTTATTTTTTTGTTTTTTTGTTTTCTTTTTCGCCCGTTCTTGTTATCTTTTGTTTTTGTTTGTTGTTTGTTTCGCTCGTTTCCCTTGCGTGATTTATTTCTGTTTTCTTGTTTTCTTTCTTTTCGCGTTCTGTGTTTATCTTTTGTTTTTGTTTGTTTGTTTGTTTTTCGCTCGTTTCCTTTGCGTGATTTATTTCTGTTGTTCTTTGTTTTCTTTTTGTTCTTTCTTTTTCTGTTTTTGTGTTTATCTTTGTTTTTTACTTTTTGTTTTTTTCGCTCATTCTCTTCATGTACTTTTATTTCTGTTGTTCTTTGTTTTCTTTTTTCTTTTTCGC
>NW_020870750.1:270788-275788 GCF_003789085.1 Penaeus vannamei | reverse complement strand
TCTGCCGACAACCTTTTTCACGACCAGCCTGAACATCATCCTATTGAAGTTTAATAGGTAGATCATTGTTCATTGTCACTTCTTTTAACCATTAATTAATTATTTCTAATTACTATTTCTTTTGCCATTATTTCTGATTATATTTTCTAATCATTATCTATATTTTTTCTAGTATTTGCAATCAAACTTTATAATCATTGTCTATAATCATTATTTCTGATTTTCATTTCTAATATTTTTTTTCTGACTATTGTTCCTTTTATTTCTAATTATCATTTTGATTATTTCCTCTTACGATATTATAAAATATGTAATTCTTACAAGTAAAGTTCCAAGAAGAAAGATTTTATTATTTAATCAAATGAATCTCGATGAGGAACTCTGGTGATGAATCCATTAAAACCCGTTTAATTATAACCTCTCTTTGATTGATTCAGCTGCTATTATTGCTGCAGATTCACTTCGGTTCATTTTAATTGCGTTTGTGACTGTCATTGTACCTCTATATAAACTAAGTAGATGTTGATTTTATAAGGTTACCAAAACAAATTGAATGTGATGTCCATATTCCGTAAAACATTTCATAATCTTGTCTAGATTTTGTTAAGATAAAAGATAATATTACGAAGATATGTTGAATACTTATTTTCTTCCTGAATGCTCTGTTTAAAGGAATTAAATCTTCTTTGATTTGGTGCTTTTACTGATATAATCAATCGTCATTTTTCGTACCCAATCAGGATATATAATAATCGTAAGAGCGACGTCATTATGACAAATAGAACTCTAATCTAATGTATATTTTTTTTCACTTTTATTATACAGATAATTTCCGATGCTATTAACCAATCCCAACCGTTTTGATTCGGAAAAGCGGCTTAATTGACGTTTGTTATGAAGGTATATCGTAATCACAATAATGTTTATCGTTTTCTATTCCCCTTTGTACTCCGTCATTTTCATATAAACTGCTATGAAAAAAATCTCGATTAAAACGATGCATTTTAGAGGTCGTAATATTAGAAAGAGATATGAATCTTAGAATATTTTCAGTATGTAATCTCATACTTTTATTGGTATTCTTTCTATTATTATTACAATTAATTTCATTTTACTTTTATTGTATTATGAATATCAACATCATCACAATTACCATCATTACCACTATTATCATTCTCCATTATTATCATTGCCAACATCTTCGTTGCCATTGTCATTATTATCATTATCGTTACATTAATACGATTAATTAAAGTCCATTGTGAAGATGTCAAAAATGTCAGATTAACTTTTTCTTCGTTTTCATTTTCCTGTAACTCTATCTTTTTACACCATAAAACCATTCATATCCTGTTTGCTTGATATTAGTAACTAGATCCTTTAAGGGATTATCATTAAATGTCATTTTTCAATTTAAAAAAAAATTAAGTCTCATTACCAAATACGAATAATCCTAAATCAAAGGTTTCTTTATATAGGTTTCTTAATCCCCTTTGAAACCTCCGCATATTAAAAAAATTGAATACTATTAACATTTCATAAAACTGTTTATCAGGCGTTAACAACATGGCAGCTATCAGTGAAATAAAAATGTGTTTAAAAATGGATTATTGATATAAATTCTCTAGTTTCATCCACTTGTTGTGCTGTATAATATTTCATTATTTGTCAACTGAACAGCATTGCCTGTTGTCAAGAAGTGATGATAATTTTAAAAGCTGGTTGATTACTGCACTTACATCCTATTGTAATTCTATCTATATAATCTCGACCATTATTTAAGGAAATATATTATTTATTTAATCATTCTAATAACGCTTGAACCTGGCATGATTCCTTTCTAAATGCCTAATTCTACCTCGACCATAGAGACGACTCAGCCACCTGAAATGAAAATATAACTTTTGATTTAATTCTGATTAATTTCAGACTGATCAATGAATGCCGATCGCCGAGGTTTGGCTGAATGTTTAGAGAAAAGATGCGGGATATTTTTCTTTTTTTTCTATTTTCCATCTTTTTTCTCGTTCTTTCGTTTCTTTCCTTTTTATACTGTAAATTGTTGACTTGAGGAAGAACCGGGAAATATAATGAAAGGGGAAAAATAAGGTAATAACAAAGAATAAAAAACAATGAAGAAATAAAGTTTATTAGAAGAAAAAAGTTTCATTTTGTAAAAATCGCTAGAAACTACACATTTGTGAATATTACGTTTAAGAAAATGATAAATGTCATTGATTTTTTAAGTACAAGTCGCATCATCCGTCCAAATTATAACCTTCTAACGAACCCAAACACAAACAGCTCTCCGCAAACAAGCAAACGAGAGCAGCTGATCATCGAACCAACTTCGAGTCCAATTCCAGTTTCCAATTACCAATAACAATTTCATTCCCTTTTAATCACTCGCGGAAAACCGGTTCAGAATCACCTTATTAACTCACTTTCATCGCCATAAAATCGCTTTAACGCTGCATTTCTCCGTCTCACTATCTGCTAATTCCAACAAAATCTACGATTCCAAAGTTTCGGATAATTTTACGTCACTCTTTCAGGTCTCGGTTCATTTTATTTCGCGAAAAGTTTTCCTTTTGTAGAGGAAACAATTAAATTGTTTTATCCTTCAAGGTTTTAATGATATCAAAATCCTTATTTTACTTTGATTTAACAAATGAAGTATTTTCTTTCAGTTTTTCCTCAATCTTTCCCCGGTTTTACAAACAATGCAATCAGTTCACACAAATCATATCATTAAGAGTCACTATTGAATTATTTATCAATGAAGATCAAAATCATGTTGAATTAAAACATATCCTAAATCAACATCTCATTAATATCCATAAAAGTCGTTTCAATCTCAATTCATCTACTGCAGAATGACTGAAACTATTCATACACATAATTGCCAATTGAACAGATCAAGATTTTGCAACAGCAAGCTCTCTATATTCTTTTCTTCGAAGTGCGAAATGATTTACTTGAATGAAAGCTTACTACTCGGCTGATTGCATTTATGTGAATTGTCTTGATCTAAATTTATACTTATTTTAACTCTCATGGCAGCAGATTTCAACGATTTTAATTTCGTCTGAGAGAGAGAGAGAGAGAGAGAGAGAGAGAGAAGTGAAAGTGTGATTGAGAGAGAGTGAGTGAGTGATTGACAGAGTGTATGTGTATGTATGTATGTATAGGTGTGTCACTTTTCACATAGCTTTTTGTCAGCAAATCAGTTAACCTCCTTTGTCGTCATCTCATTCCAAGAGCAGTTTTAAAATAAAAAAAAAAAAAAAAAACTTTTTATTCAATTCCTAGATCAGGTTATAGAATAATAAACAATAACAAAGATTATGAAAGTCCGTTAAAACCCTTTCAATCAAGCCTGAATATTCAGCCATCAACCATAGTATCATGTGTCCACTTCAGGACAACGTGAATCATGTTACTCTAACGTTTTTCTCTTGTTCTCTTCTCTTCTTTTTCTTTGTTGTATTTTCTTCCTCTTCCTCTTCCTCCTCTTTACCTTTTCTTTCTTATTTGAATGAGGCAAAGATGCGTTTCGTTGATCAGTGATGACAGGTTTACAGTTTGTTCTTGGTAATCGTTTAATAATTAAGAGATTGGTGATGATAATTATTTGAAATACATTTTTTTTTTTGTTACAGTTATTCAACGATCGACATCCTCTCGAGTTCATTTTCATCCGTAAAAAAAAAAAAAAAAAAAAAACTTTCTAAATTCATCTCTCTCTCTCTCTCTCTCTCTCTCTCTCTCTCTCTCTCTCTCTCTCTCTCTCTCTCTCTCTCTCTCTCTCTCTCCTCTCTCTCTCTCTCTCTCTCTCTCTCTCTCTCTCTCTCTCTCTCTCTCTCTCTCTCTCTCTCTCTCTCTCTCTCTCTCTCTCTCTCTCTCTCTCTCTCTCTCCTCTCTCTCTCTCTCTCTCTCTCTCTCTCTCTCTCTCTCTCTCTCTCTCTCTCTCTCTCTCTCTCTCTCTCTCTCTCTCTCTCTCTCTCTCCCTCTCCTTCTCCCTCTCTCCCTCTCTCTCGTCCGAAGTGTAGACAAATTATTAAAACAGAGATCAGTGAAAACATTACTCGTAAATGATCATGATTCTATTTCCTCTTTGATCTGTCCTGATCAGAATGTTTTTATACATGTTATGAAAACACGTCTTTGTTTTCTTTAATTCTCGTGTGTAAGTAATTAGGTGAAAACATATATTTTAGATGAAATCAAAGGCGATGATGAAAGAGAAATCTATAGAGCATATCTCTAATAAAAATGTTTCTTAGGATTCAGTTTAATGTACTTAGAGCATAATCTTAATAAAATCTACTTGAAATTACAAATTACAAAATATAAACAATAAATGAATTGATTGATTTAATATCTAAATAGGGTGATCAATAAGAAAGGTTATCTATAAGGGATTTGAAATAGTTATTTTCTTACTGAATATTCTGTTTAATGAATTAAATCGTCTTTGATTCGATGTTATTCACTGACATGACCAATCGTCATTTTTCTTACCCAGTCAGGATATAATGACCGTGAGAATGGCTACATTATGCCAAGTGAAATCAATCTTTATGCTTTTATAAATCTCTAAGTACTGTTTGTCTCCCTTTTGTTATACAGATGGAAAATTTGAATACTATTAACATTTTATGAAGTTATATAGAAACAGTTTATCATCTATAGATGAGATAATGCCAGTGAGATAATACCGATACATTTAAAAATGTTCGAATTTTTACAATCCCTTTAATAATATCTACGTAATTAGTTGTACGTTGTGTTGTATTTTTGTTTGTTTGTTATGAATAATACAACATTACCTGTTGTAAATAAGCTAAGTTCTAATATTTTTAATAGCTGCTTTGATTCTACACCTACAAATTTATTTAATTCTGCCTTCATAATATCGACTGTTATTGAAAACATATCTCTTTAATAATTATTCTAATAACACTTGAACCTGTCATGATTCATTTATTAATGTCTAA
>NW_020870750.1:229128-239128 GCF_003789085.1 Penaeus vannamei | reverse complement strand
CCTCTCCCTTGCATTCTATAGCTAGTCTTGGTGGCTCCAACAGTAAGTTCAGGATCTGGTAGTTATCATGGAAGCAGTTCTTGTGCAATATAAGAATCTTTGTTCAGTTGCACAAAAAGCTTGGTCTGTGCAAGCAGGAGAAGTTGCAGGACAGTAAGTGACTAATTTGCATACATACACAGATACACGTGTATGAGCTCATGTTTTTGGGGTGTACATGTACGGACTTGTAGATATACGGAAGGAGGTGGAAATACTTGTAGATAGAGAGACATAGAGATGGGTGTATACGTACATAAGATGGATGGAATGCATGTACACACACAAACACACACAACCACAAACACAAAAACTCAGACAGACTCAGACACAATGACTTAGACAAACACACATGCAAACACAGAAATACACACACACACAATCAAACAAAAACACATACACATCTCTGAAAAAAAACACAAACAAACAAATAAAACACACACATACCATCCCTTCCATGCACACACGACACAACAAACACACACAGCCCCCTCCCCCGTCACATCCCACACACACACAAACAAATAAACACACACATCCCCCTCTCCGCCTTCCTTCACACACTTACACACTCACTTACACACACTCTCTCTCCCACCCGACAGACAATCAAACACATACACACACACAAACAAATAAACACACACATCCCCCTTTCCGCCTTCACCTTCCTTCACACACACACTTACACACTCACTTACACACACTCTCTCCCACCCGACAGACAATCAAACACATACACACACACAAACAAATAAACACACACAACCCTCCCTCCCCACCCGCCCCCGCCTTCCGTCACACACACACTTACACACTCACTTACACACACACTCTCTCCTACCCGCATATATGCAAGGCGCGTGTTCTGCCTCTTTGCAACAGAAATGCAGGGACAAAGCAGAAAGACTTTGCAGGGACGTGGCTCTCACTTCCATTACTTAATTCGAGGTCCGTGCCACTTGCACTGCCCGAAAAATGGGGCGTGTGTGTGTGTGTGTGTGTGTGTTGTGTGATGAGAGAGAGAGAGAGAGAGTGAGTGTGTGTGTGTTGTGTGTGTTTGTCTCTCTCTCTCTCTATCTCTATCTCTATCTCTGTCTCTCTCTCTCTACTCTCTCTCTCTCTCTCTCTCTCTCTCTCTCTCTCTCTCTCTCTCTCTCTCTCTCTCTCTCTCTCTCTCTCTCTCTCTCTCTCTCTCTCTCTCTCTCTCTCTCTCTCCCTTCCTCCTTCCCTCCTTCCATCCCTCCCTCCCTCCCTTCCTCCTTCCCTCCCTCCCTCCCTCCCTTCCCTCCCTCTTCTCTCTTCCTTCTCTCTTTCTCTCTCGTCCTATCCCTCTTCCTCAAACCATAAAAAAACAGAACCCCACCCCCCCTCCAAAAAAAAAAAAAAAAAGAAAAAGAAAAAAAAAAATAATCTGTATTCTCTCTTTCTCTCTCTTCCTTCTCTCTTTCTCTCTCCCTATCCCTCTTCCTCAAACCATCAAAAACAGAACCCCCCCCCCAAAAAAAAAGAAAAAAAAAGAAAAAGGAAAAGAAAAAATTCCCCCCCCAAAAAAAGAAAAAAAAAAAGAAAAAGGAAAAGGAAAATAAAAATAAATAAATAGGTTTGGTACCTAACTTCAGCGGGCATTAAGTGATCAAATATTCCGCTTGAACAAAGACTCCGCTGTTGAGGGCGAAGTTGAGTGGAGGAGGAGGAGAGGGGATGGAGGAGGAGGAGGAGGAGGAGGAGCGGATGGAGGAGGAGAGGGATGGAGGGGATGGAGGATGGAGGAGGAGGAGGGAGGATGAGAGGAGGGAGGAGGAGGAAGAGGGATGGAGGAGAGGGGATGGAGGAGGAGAAGGATTAGGAATGGAGGGAGGAGAGGGGATGGAGGAGGAGAGGAGTCGGGAAGAACGGAGGGAGAGGGAATGGGGAGGATGAGAAGGAGAAGGTAGAAATGGAGGAGGAGGAGGAGAGGGGTGGAGGAGAGACGGAGTCGGGAGGAACGGAGGGAGGAAAGGGAATGGGGGAGGAGTAGAAGGAAGAGGAATGGAGGAGAGGGAGACGGGAGAACGGAGGAGAAGAGGAATGGAGGAGGAGAAAGAGAAGAAAGAAATGGGAATGGAGGAGGAGGAGAAGGAGGAACGGGAGAGTAGAGGAGGAGGAGGAAGGAGGGGAGGGGAGTCGGGAGGAACGGAGGAGGAGAGGGAAGGAGGAGGGAAGGAGGAAAGGAGGAAGGGAGGAGGAGAAGGAGAGGACATGAAAGATGGGAACGAGGAGGAAAGAAGAGAGGAGAAGGAGGGGAGGGAAAGGCAATGGAATAGAAGGAATGAAGGAATGGAGAGGGAAAAGATGAAGAGGAGAGTAATAATGGGGAAAAGAGAACTGGAAGAGGATGAAGAAGAGAGAAAGAGGAGAGTGGAAGGAGAAAGAAAAGAGGAGAGATGAGGAGAAACGGAAGAAGTGGGAAGAGAAGAGAAATGAGAATAAAGAGAAACACGGAAGGAAGAGAAGAGGCGGAGGAACAGAAGAGAGAGAAAGGAGGAAGAGGAAGAGAAGAAGAGGAGGAAGATGAAGATCATTAGTAGACAAAGAGAAGAAGCAGAGAAGAAGAAGAAGAAGAAGAAGAGAAGAAGAGGAGGAAGAGAAAGGTTATTGGTAGACAAAGAAAGAGAAGAAGCAGAAATGAAGAAGAAGAAGAAGTAACAAAAGACAAAAAGAATGAAAAATCGTACAAAAAAGTAAATTAGTTTTTGGAATTATGTATTCTCGAATTATCATCACGACTTACATATGACACCAACTACAGAAATGATACAGAAAATGTATAAAAAAAAACACTTTTTAATCATATGTTTAATCAACTTGGGAAACATTACTCCGGTGTTCATATTTCCCCTCAAGTGAACATCATGCGAAGTGACTATTTGATGAACAGATGAACAGATGAACACGAAGATACGCGAATGAACCCCCCCCCAAAAAAAAAAAAAAAAAAAAAAACAGGATATGAATAAAAAGATATTAATTCCTCTCTCATTCCACAGAGTCAACAGGAAAACGTGTGCCAAAAATAGATAAATAATTTGCTTATGGTTTGATTCGCCTCAAATGAACTAGATTCGTGTTGATGTTCACTTCATAGAAATTCTCTTTAATAACTAATGGAATTCTGGCGGTGTCTCTTCTCGCAAGGGGAGAACACGCCCTCACATAAAAAGTTTCTTATTTTGAGAAGCTGAGGGCTGGCGCTTTCAAAGTCAAATACACACACAGAGAAATATACATACATACATGCATACACACACACACACACACACACACACACACACACACACACACACACACATATATATATATGTATATATATATATATATATATATATATATATATATATATATATATGTATAATATATATATATATATATATATATATATATATATATAGAGAGGAGAGAGAGAGAAGAGAGAGAGAGAGAGAGAGAGAGAGAGAGAGAGAAGAGAGAGAGAGAGAGAGAGAGAGAGAGAGAGAGAGAGAGAGAGAGAGAGAGAGAGAGAGAGAGAGAGAGAGAGAGAGAGAGAAAGAGATAGAGAGAGATACATACATACATACATACATACATATATATATATATATATATATATATATATATATATATATATATATATATATATATATATATATATAATCTTCATCATCATTAACATCACTTCTACGTTATCATACTTGCGTGTACCAGTAACTACAAAAAAAAAAAAACAATGATAGCTCTTACCCGATAAACAAACCAGTCCCTACACCAGAATATAAATACCGTTTTTTTCATTATATTCATTGTCATAATTATATTGTAAATCGTCAAAGCAGATTCCAAGACAAAAATATTTTCGTGTTCGATAGTAGATAAGTAAAAACAATGAAAATGATGAAAATATTATAATGAAATAAAGTAAAGATTAAAACCATGTCATTTCATATCTAATTATATCTATCTTTCTCTCCATCCATCCATCTATCTATCTATCTATCTATCTATCTATATCTATCTATCTATCTATCTATCTATCTATCTATCTATCTATCTATCTATCTATATCTATCTATCTATCTATCTATCTATCTATCTATCTATCTATCTATCTATCTATCTATCTATCTATCTATCATCTATCTATCTATCTATCTATCTATCTATCTATCTATCTATCTATCATTGTCTATCTGTCTCTATCTATCTATCTATCTATCTATCTATCGATCGATCTATCTATCTATCTATCAGTCTATCTATTCATTTCGTTATTGTGATCACAAGTTTACATTTTCTTTCTGAAGTGACAGGGATAACAATAATAAAGCAAAATATAAACGTATTATTGAGTGAAAAATAAAACAGTTCACGAAGAAATATTTCTTTTCAAAACTGATCATAAATAAATGGATGAAATATGCTTCTAAGACAATTTAAAAGTGTAAATATGACACCAAAAGTTCTGTTGCTTTGTTGGCAAAAAAAAAAAAAAATAAAAAAAATAATAATAAATAAAAGATAAAAATAAATGAATGAAATATGTTTCTAAGACAATTTAAAAGTGTAAATATGACACACCAAAGTTATGTTGCTTTGTTGGCAAAAAAAAAAAAAAAAAAAAAGATAAATAAAAAATAAAAAATAGATAAAATAAAAATGAAAAGATGAAAATAAATGAATGAATATCATAAATAAATGAATGAAATATGTTTCTAAGACAATTTAAAAGTGTAAACATGACACAAAATTCTGTTGCTTTGTTGGTAAAAAAAAAAAAAATAATAATAATAAAAAAATAAATAAAATAAATGAATAAACATCATAAATAAATGAATGAAATATGTTTCTAAGACAATTTAAAAGTGTAAATATGACACCAAAAGTTCTGTTGCTTTGTTGGCAAAAAAAAAACAAAAATAAATAAAATAAAAATGAAGAGATGAAAATAAATGAATAAATATCATAAATAAATGAATGAAATATGCTTCTAAGACGATTTAAAAGTGTAAATTTGACACCAAAAGTTCTGTTGCTTTGTTGACAAAAAAAAAAAAAATAATAATAATAATAATAAAAGATAAAAATAAATGAATGAAATATGTTTCTAAGACAATTTAAAAGCGTAAATATGACACCAAAAGTTCTGTTGCTTTGTTGGCAAAAGAAAGAAAAAAAGTTGTTCGCTTTACAATCTGGGAACTGAGTAACAAATACGATTTTTCCCAATTTGAATATCAAAAGTCGAAATAACATCAAAACTCATTCAAAAGTAATGGGATTACTGACTCTCCTCCCCCCCTCCTCCCCCTACTGTCCTACCCCTTCCCGCCTTTCCGACCTTCTCTCTTTCCCTTTTCGTTTAACTATGCCTATTCCCCCCTCCCCTCCACCCCCTCTTGCACCGCTGACTTTCCTCCCCCCCCCACCACACTGACTTCCCTCCCCCCCACACTGACTTCCCTCCCCCCACCACACTGAATTCCCTTCCCCCTCACCACGGTGGCTCCCCCCCCCCATCACTACACTGGCTTCCCTCCCCTCCCTCTCTCCCTCCTCCTCCTCCCCTCCACAATGATACTGTCTCTTGCCTTTATCACAGCCTCACCCCCCCTCCTAACCTTTCCTCCTCCCTCCCTCCCTCTCTTCACACCATCCCCCCCACATCCCTTAATATCGGCCGTCTCCTCCTCTCCCTCCATACACCCCCACACTTCCCTCCCTCCCTCCTTCCCCTCCCCCTACTCTCTCCCCCCGTTTCCTCCTCCATCCCTCCCTTCCCCCCCCCTCCTTCCTTCCTTCCCTTCCTCCCCCCACCCCTCTCCCTTTCCTTCTCCCTCCATCCCTCCCCCCCTTCCCTCTTTTCTCTATTCCTCCTCCTACCCCCACCCTTCCCTCCCTCCCTCCCACCCCTTTCCCCCTATCCCCCTTTCCTCCCTCCCTCCCTCCTTCCTACCCACCCCCTTCCTTCCTTCCCTTCCCCTCTCCTTCCTTCTTCCTCCCTCCCTTCCCTCTCCCTCCCCCGTTCCCTCCCACCCTCTTCCTCCCCCTTCCCTCCCTCCCTCCTTCCTCCTTCCCTCCCTCCTTCCCCCTCCCGTTTCCTCCCTTCCCTCCTCCTCCGTCCCCCACCCCCTTCTTCCTTCCCACCCCCTCCTTCCCTCCTTCCTTCCCACCCCCTCCCTCCTTCCTTCCTACCCACCCCCTTCCTTCCTTCCCTCCCTCCCTTCCCCTTTCCCTCCCACCCCCACCCTCCCTCCCACCCCCCTTCCCTCCCCGTTCCCCCCCCACCCCCCCACCCCCCCAACCAAACAACACAGAGAAATATAAATGGCACGATTCTTCAAGTCCACGAGAGAGTAAGTGGAGGGAAAACTTTGGGAGATTTGCACTTTATTCCGTTATTTATATCATATTTTTGGCTGTAGTTGCTGCTGGTGGTGTAGCTGTTGTTGTTGTAATTGATTGTGTTGTTGTTTTCATTGTTATCATTGATATCATTACTATTGTTATCATTACTATTATTATTATTATTGTTAATATTGTTATTATTATTATTATCATTATTGTTATCATTATTATTACTATTATTGTCATTATTATTATCATTATCATTATTATTATCATTATCATTATTATTTTATTATTGTTATTATTATTATTATTATTATTATTATTATTATTATTATTATTATTATTATTATTATCATTATTATTCATTATTATTATCATCATCATCATTATCATTATTATCATTGCTGCTGCTGTCATTTTATCATTATCATCATCATCATCATTCCTAATACCCATCGACTTAAGAATATGTAAAACAACCTATCAAACTCCATGATCTATAAATAATTACCGTATATATATATGCACGTATCTACGTATATACACACACGCACGTAATCTATCTCTGTACCTAAATACACACATACGTACGCATATCGACACGATTCCATCTCAACATCTATACACACAATCTGTGTACACACGACGTAAAACAAGTCATGTACGTACTCTCAACATCTATACACACAATCTGTGTACACACGACATAAAACAAGTCATGTACGTACTCTCAACATCTATACACACAATCTGTGTACACACGACATAAAACAAGTCATGTGCGTACATTAATAATCCACGCAACTTTCCCGCGTGTGATAAAACGTTGTGAGTGAAACGTTCAATCGTTCTGCTTGTCTGTTTACATCATGGAAACGTTTCCCTGGAGCCTCGCCCCTCACACTTCACTAACTCCTCTTGCGGTCTTTCGGAATAATAAATTTTTTGTTCAGGACGTGCGTGATTTTTTTTTCTTTCTCTCTTTCTGTAATTGGTGGATTTGTTTATATTTTTTTTCTTTATAGATTTTTTTTTTTTGTCTTTCTCCTCCATAATAAATTTTTGTTCAGGACGTGCGTGTTTTTTTTTTTTTTTTTTTTTTTTTTTTTGTTCTTTCTGTAATTGGTGGATTTGTTTTTATTATTTTTTTTTCTTTATAGATTTTTTTGTCTTTCTCCTTCTTTTCTCTTTCTTCATTTTTTGTCTTTCTTTCTGTAATTGGTGGATTTGTTTTTACTTTTTTTCCTCTATGGATTTTTTTTTGTCTTTCTCCTTCTTTCTTTTTTATATTTTTTTCTTTCTGTGTGTGTGTGTGTGTGTGTGTGTGTGTGTGTGTGTGTGTGTGTGTGTGTGTGTGTGTGTGTGTGTGTGTGTGTGTGTGTGTGTGTGTGTGTGTGTGTCTGTCTCTCTCTCTCTCTCTCTCTCTCTCTCTCTCTCTCTCTCTCTCTCTATCTATCTATCTATCTATCTATCTATCTATCTATCTATCTATCTCCCTCTCCATCTCTCTCTTATTTAAAGTGTATTTATTTATTTTCATAGTTTAATCATCTAACGAGAGAGAGAGAGAGAGAGAGAGAGAGAGAGAGAGAGAGAGAGAGAGAGAGAGAGAGAGAGAGAGAGAGAGAGAGAGAGAGAGAGAGGAGAGAGAGAGAGAGGAGAGAGAGAGAGAAGAGAGAGAGAGAGAGAGAGAGACAGACAGAGAGGAGAGACAGAGAAGAGAAGAGAGGAGAGGAGAGAGAGAGAGAGAGAGAGAGAGAGAGAGAGAGAGAGAGAGAGAGAGAGAGAGAGAGAGAGAGAGAGAGAGAGAGAGAGAGAGAGACAGACAGAACAGAAGGAACAAACCAGCAAATCCAGTGTTATATAACAACTGCACAACCCACAGTTCTCCACCTGTGTAATTCAACTTAGGAGTAGTATATGCGATATATTTTGCTAAAATCTGTTTGAGAAATGGCACTCCCTTCCTTCCTCTCAACTCCCCTCTCCTCTCTACTCCTGTTTCTTCCTCCCTTGTCTTCCTTCCCTCACATATAATCTCCCCTTTTTCTCTTTCTCTTCCTACACTTCCTTTCTCTTCCTCTTTCTCCTTCCCTTCCTGCACTTTCTTCATGCTCCTCCAATTCCTGCTCCACCTCTTCCTCCTCCTCCTCCTTCTATTCCTACACTACCTCTTCCTTAAACTTCTGCTCCTCCTTTTCCTCCACTTCCTTCTTCCTCCTCCAACACTTCCTCATTTTCCTCTTCGTTTCTTCCGCCTCTTCCGCCTCTCTCCCCCTTCCCCCTCTCCCTCCCCCTCTCCTTTCCTTCTCCTTCCCCTCTCGCCCTCCTCCTCTTCCCTCCTCTTACATCCTCCTCGCTTCATTCCTCTTCCCCTCTCCATTCCCTCTCCTCCTCTCCTCCTCCTCTCCTCCACCCCCACTATCCCCCCCTCATACATCCTCCTCTACCACCCTCACCTCCACCACTATCCCCCCTCTCCTCTCCCTCCTCCTCCTCCTCTCCCTCTCCCTCCCCCTCTCCTACCTACCCCCCCTCCCCTCTCCTCTCTCTCCTCTCCTCCTTCCCTCCCCTTCCCCTCTCCTCCCCCTCCTCCCTCCTCCACTCCTACTCCTCCCCTCCTCTCTCTCCTCTCCCTCTTCTCCCCCCTCCCCTCACTATCCCCCTATCCCCCCACCCACCCCCCAAAACCCTCCTCCCACCCACCCAAAACCTCCCCCTCCCCCTCCCACCCACCCAAATCCTTCGCCCCCAACACCCATCCCGCCCATAACGACAAAATTGGCTTGTTTTCCTCCTCTGCGATGTGTCACTCGCAAAGGCCACGGAAGATTTGCACTTGGCTACGGCTTCGGTTTCGCCCAGTCCGGTTTTCCCCGAGAGTTTATTCCCCCTTCGTTCGGCCGCGGCTTGAGCATTCCCTGAAAAATGTTTTTTTTTTTTTTTTTTTTAGGGAATGTGGGTGGGTTTTGGTTTTGCCTTGGGGGTGGGGGAGGGGTGGAGTGGGGGTGGGAGGGTTTGCCTGGGGGGGGGGATGGGTTTGCCTGGGGGGTGGGGTGGGGGTGGGTGGTTTGGGGGGTTGGGGTGGCGGGGGTTGATCTGTCTCTTTTGGTGTTGATGTCTGTTTACCTGTCTGTTTCTTTTTTCTGTCTGTTCGTTCACACATATGTATGCGTATATATATATATATATATATATATATATATATATATATATATATATATATATATATATATATATATATTAATATATATGTATAGGTATATGTATATGTATATATATATAAATATAAATATATATATATATATATATATATATATATATATATATATATATTATATATATATGTATGTATGTATGTATATATATCTGTCTGTCTGCTTATCTATCTATCTATCTATCTATCTATCTATCTATCTGTCTGTCTGTTTTTCTATCTATCTATCTATCTGTCTGTCTGTTTGTCTAGCTTTTCACCTGTCTGGCTACCTACCTGTCTTTTTATATATCATCTGTCTGTCTGTCTATCTATCCCTTATTTATCTATCTATCTATTTCTTTATATTTTATCTATATCTCTACCTTTATGTCTATCTCT
>NW_020870750.1:216628-221628 GCF_003789085.1 Penaeus vannamei | reverse complement strand
TAATTCTCTCTCTCTCTCTCTCTCTCTCTCTCTCTCTCTCTCTCTCTCTCTCTCTCTCTCTCTCTCTCTCTCTCTCTCTCTCTCTCTCTCTCTCTCTCTCTCTCTCTCTATCTATCTATCTATCTATCTATCTATCTATCTATCTCTATCTCTTTCTCTCTTTTGTAGTACAAATATATTTTTCCCTTGACTTCTATTTTTCTTTTTCTTTTTTCGTATCTATCTATTTAGATATTCCCTTTATCTATTTACTTGTGTAGTTATTTTGTCTATCTATTCTCTTTTCCGCGTCTACCGTTGTTTCTTTTCCTTTATTACTCACTCTCTTCTGTCTAGAGCTTTCTTCTCCTGCTCTCTTTCTCACTCCTTTTTCTCTCTATCTTTCTCTCTCTATCTATCTGTCTATTTATCTGTCTATCTCTCTTAATCTGTCTATTTATCTATCTATCTCCTCTTAATCTGTCTATCTATCCACTTCTGTCTATTTATCTATTTATCCACGTGTTTATCTATCAGCCAATCTGCTTGTTTATGAATTTATCTATCCATTTTATATTTGTCTATCTATCTGATTTTTTTTCTTTTTTCAGCCATCTACCTATCTACTTTTCTTTTAAATCTGATTCATATACTATATATATATATAATATATATATATATATATATATATTTATATATATATATATATCTTCTCTTCCTGCTTCTAAAAGGTGAAACAACAATAATAACAACATCAGCGAAAAAAATATAATAATATAAAGATGATGATTAGGATAATGAATAAATTAACGAATGAAGATAAACACATGATTATAAAGTTAAAACGGGTTAAGGCTATTCCACAGTATACCCTGCGGACACCAAGGGAATAAAATTAATCCTTTTTTCAGAATTCAAATATTGTTTCCGATTAAAATAATATGAACCCCGGTTGCCTTTAAGATCTCCTTCGGTATGCGAATATTTTACGCAGAGACAGATCGGATAAAGTGTTCAAAGGATGTTTGTAAGATAAAAAAAAAAAAAATAAAAAGAAAATAAAGCTGTTACTTGGATAAATAGTGATTTTTACATTCTGATAGTTATGTTTTTCTTCATCTTCTTCTGTTTCCATTTTTTTTTTTTTCCTTTTTCCTTTTCCATTCATAAAAGAAATACACTCATCAAGGTATTTATCCTATCGCCAGAGGATATAAGATTTTTTTTCTTATGTTTTCTCCAGAGTTCAGAGTAGTTGATCAAACAACGTTAATGTATATATATATATATATATATATATATATATATATATATATATATATATTATATATATATATAATATATTATATATATATATATATATATATGTATGTATGTATTGCAAGGTTGTCTCGGGGTTGGGGTGGGGGTGGATTCTGTCTGTCTGTCTGTCTGTCATTTTCTATTTGTTCGTGAGTTTGTCTGTATATATGCATACATACATATATGTATATATATATATATATATATATATATATATGTGTGTGTGTGTGTGTGTGTGTGTGTGTGTGTGTGTGTGTGTGTGTGTGTGTGTGTGTGTGAGTGTGTGTGTGTGTGTTGTGTGTGTGTGTGTGTGTGTATGTATATACATATTATATATATATATATTATATATATATATATATATATATATATATATATATATATATATATATATATATATATGTATATGCATATATCATAGCAATCTATTTTAGCATGCGTGCATAATGCTCTCAGCAAAGTTGAAACAGCGGGCGCGCTCGAACAGTAATTTAGTAAGTAACGCACCTTTCATATACTTTCCTGAACTGCCAGAGTAATTAACCAAAATGAGACTTACTCTAATGGAAAAGCTTAGTTGTACATAACTTTATAAAGCCACTGTACTTTTCTCTGTCAGATATGAGACTGGGCTTTGCTTAGGAGCTCTCTGCGTACATATGAGCATGCAGCCTCTCGTTCTTTCTTAACGAGATGTACTTAAAAAAAATTTTTGCACAAGGCACACACATACGCATACGACACAGACACACACAAAACAAATTACACACTGATACACATACACACAGAAACAAACACACACACACACACTGATACACACATACACACAGAAACAAATACACACACACAGATACACACATACACACAAAACAAACACACCACACCACCACACAAACACAGAACACACATACACACAGAAACAAACACACATACACAACGAAACACACACACATACACATAACACCTTCCAACAACAAAAAGCCCACACAACCCCTTGCTCCCCCCCCCACCCCCCCACCGAGTCCCACCCTAATACCCCCCAAGTACCCACCCTACCAATACCCACCCAAGTACCCACCCTACCCACCCTAACCCACCCAAGTACCCACCCTAATACCCACCCAGTACCCACCCTAATACCCACCCGAGTACCCACCCAAGTACCCACCCTAATACCACCCGAGTACCCACCCAATACCCCCCCAAGTACCCACCCCCAAGTACCCACCCTATACCCACCCGAGTACCACCCTAATACCCACCCGAGTACCCACCCCAATACCCACCCTAATACCCACCCTCCCGTCACGGAATCCACCCCCCCACCCCCACCCCCATTATATAACCAGAGCCAATTTCCAACTTCACATCCATTAACTTCATTATCTCGCCGATGCCCCTGGACTTCGGAGACCCCCCCCCACCCCACCCCCCCACCCCCACCCCCCACACCCCCCCATTAAGATAATTACACGGAGGAAACTTAGTTAATCTGCTAATCGTTGTATGTGTCCAGTTTCGTTCCCAGCGCCCCGGCCGTAATCTCGTTCAACGGACAGTGACCGTGTGAGCGTCGAGGTAACTGGGGGGGAGGTTGTGCTGCAATTTTTTTTTTTTTTTTTTTTTGGGGGGGGTGGGGGAGAGGGGGTCTTGTTTTGTTTATTTGTTTGGTTGCGTTATTATTTGTACTCCCATGAAGTGTTATATCTATTGTTTATTTTTTTGTTTGTTTGTTTCCGTTATTATTTGTACTCCTATTAAGTGTTATATTTATTGTTTGTTTTTTTTATTTATGTTTGTATTATGTGTTATATCTATTGTTTATTTTTCTTTATGTTTTCGTTGTTATTTGTACTCCCATTGAGTGTTATATCTATTGTTTTTTTTTTTATGTTTCCGTTGGTATATCTACTCGTATTAATTGTTATGTTTATTGTCATTTTTTCTTTTATGTTTCGGTTAGTATTGCTACTCCTATTAAGTGTTATATTTATTGTTTATTTTATGTTTCTGTTATAATTTCTGCTCCTATTAAGTGTTATGTTTATTGTTTAAGTTTTTTTTATGTTTCCGTTGGTATTTCTACTCCTATTAAGTGTTATATTTATTGTTTAAGCTTCTATTAGTGCAACGGAGTATTATTATTCGTTTTTTTTCTTTCTTTTCTTTGTATTCTTTAGCTGATTAGTTTTCCGTTATTATTCCTACATCTGTAGGAAGAGCCTAAATATAGGACAGACTCATAACAGCTTTTTTTCTTCATAACTATCTTCATCATATCAGATCACATCAGAATGTTCATTAATTACTGTTCTCAATTTATCGCGCCAATAAAGGATCACAGGAGCTAAGCATATATTTATGTACGTATAAAGAGGAAATATTATTGTTGCTGTTATTATCGTTATCCACAGTATATGTGTATCTCTCTCTCTCTACTCTCTCTCTCTACTCTCTCTCTCTCTCTCTCTCTCTCTCTCTCTCTCTCTCTCTCTCCTCTCTCTCGGTCTGGCTTCTTTTCTCTTTCTCTCTTCTCTCTTCTTCTCTTCTCTCTCTCTCTCTCTCAAACTCTGTGTGTGTGTGTGTGTGTGTGTGTGTGTGTGTGTGTCTATATCTGTCTGTCTATTCATTATCTCTCTATCTCTTTATCTATTTGTCTGCTTATGTGTCTGTCTGCACACATACACATCCTCGTACACACACACCACACCCACACCCACACCCACCCACCCACACACACACACACACACACACACACACACACACACACACACACACACACACACACACACACACACACACCACACACACACAACATCCACCCACCCACCCACCAACCCAACCCACACACCCACACACACACCTACCCACCCACCCACCCACACACACACACACACACACACACACACACACACACACACACACACACCCAAACCCCCCCACCCCCCACACACCCACACACCCACCACACACACACCCACACACACACTCAACCCCCACCCACCCCACCCCCCCACCTACCCACCCCCACACACACGCACACACATACACACACACACACACACACACACACACCACACACACACACACACACACACACACACCCACAACCACACACCTACCCACCCCACCAACACACACCTTACCCCCCCCAGCCCCCCCCCACCCACACACACCCACACAAACCCACCCACACACACACCCCCCCCCAACCCCCCCACCAACCTACCCACCCACCCACACACACACAACCACACACACATACACCCACCCACCCACACCCACCCAACCCACCCACACCCACCCCCACCCCACCCACCCACCCACCCACACCACCCACCACCCACACCACCCACCCACCCATCACCCACCCACCCCCCACCCACACCCACCCACCCACCCACCCACACCCACCCAACCAACCTACCCACACACACACACACACACCTACCCCAGCGCCCCCCCACCCACACACACACACCCACCCCACCCACCCAAACCCACACAACACACACACACACACACACACACACACACACAACACACAACCTCCCACACACACACACACTCATCCACCCACCCACCCACCCACCCATCCACCCCCCCCAACCCCCCTCCACACAAACACACACTCACCACCCACACACATACACACACACACCACACCACACACCCCCCACACACCTACCCCCTACCCCCAGCGCCCCCCCACCCACACA
>NW_020870750.1:196628-204128 GCF_003789085.1 Penaeus vannamei | reverse complement strand
ATGATAACAATGATGATAATAACCATAAGAAAAAGAATAAGAAGAAGAAGAAGAAAAAGAATAGCAAGAAATACGAAAAAAAGAAGAAGAAGAAGAAGAAAAAGAATAGCAAGAAATACGAAAAGAAGAAGAAGAAGAAGAAGAAAGAGAAGAAAAAGAATAGCAAGAAATACGAAAAAGAAGAAGAAGAAAGAGAAGAAACAGAATTAAAAGAATAGCAAGAAAATACGAAAAAAATGCGAAAAAAGGGAAATAAAACACTTCACGAATAAGTGAAGTACGGGGGGCCATTCCCTGCACCATGAAACGCACACCACAAAGGAACCATAATGGTAGTCATAATGGTAGTCATAAGTAGAGTTCATGGAGGATCCGCAAGTCAGCCAACAATAAAGCTTAAAGTCGGGGTTACGGGGGAGGGGAAGAGGAGGAGGGGAGGAGGTAAGGGAAGGGGTAGGGGGGGAAAAGAGGAGAGGAGGAGAGGGGGGCGGGAGAGGGGGAGGGAAGGGAGGGGGAGGGGGAGGGAAGAGGGGGGAGGGAGGGAATGGTGGGGGAGGGGAGGGAGAGGGGTAGGAGGGGAAGAGGGAAGGGAAGGGAGGGGAGGAAGGGGAGGGTGAGAGGAGGGAGGAAGAGGAAGGGAGAGGGAAGGGGGGAGAGGGGGAAAGGGAGGGAGGGAAAGGAGGTTAGGGGAGGGGAGGCGGGAAGGAGGGAGGGAAGGGGAGGGAGGAAGGGGATAAGGGGAGGGGAGCGGAGGAGAGAGAGAGGAAAAGAGACAGGGGTAGGAGGGGGGAGGGAGGCGGAAAGGGGAGGAGAGGGGGGGTAGGGAGGGAAAGGAAGGGGAGAGGAAAGGGGGAGGAGGGAAGGGAAGGAAGGGGGTGGAAAAGAGGAAGAGGGAAGGGGGGAGCGGGGGAGGGAGAGGGAAGGGGGGAGGGAAAAGAGAGGGAGAAGGGGGGAGGGAAAGGAAGGGGGAGAGGGAAGGAAGGGGAAGGGAGAGAAGGGAAAGGGAAGGGAGGGAGGGAAAGGGAAGGGGGAGGGGGACGGGGAGAGGGGTGGGGATAGAGAGAAGGAAGGGAAAGAGGGAATGGAATTGAAGGGAAGGGTGGGATAAGAGAGGTGATAAAGAAGGAATAGGAAGGGAGTGAGAGAAAGAGAGAATTGGGAATAGAAAGGGAAAGAAAGGAAGGTAGGAAGAGGAAGTGAAAGCAAGGAACGGAAGGGATAGAGTAAAATGGAGGAAAGCGGAGAAGCGAAAGAAGAGAAATAAAGGGAAACATGTAGAGAAAAAAGGAGGAAAGATTAGAGAAAAAGACTAGACAAGACGTAAGAAAATAGGTCAAGAGTAAAGAAAAGGAAAAGAAAAAGAAAGAAAATAAATAACAAGGAAGAAGAAGAATTAAAAACAGAGAGCAATTGACCTTCAAGGAAGAGGGGGGAGGGGGTAAGGGGGAGTGGAGAAGGGGAGGAGAAAAGAAATGGAAAAAGAAAGAAAATAAATAACAAGGAAGAAGGAAGAAGGTGAACTGAAGACAAGAGAGGAAGGAATTGAGCTGCATGGAGTGGAGAGGAGGGGGAGGGGAGGAGTGGGGGGAGGCGGAGAAGGAGAGGGAGAGGGGAGGGGGGAGGGAGAGTGGAGAGGGGGGAGGAGAGGGAGAAGGAGAGGAGAAGGAGAGGAAAGGGGCGGAGAGAGAGGGGAGGGGGAGGAGAGAAGGACGGAGAAGGAGGGAGAGAGAGGGGAGAGAGGGACAGAGGGAGAAGAAGGAGAGGGGGGAGGGGAGAGAGAGAAGGACGGAGAAGGAGAGGGCGGAGAGTGGAGAGGAGAGAAGGAGAGAGGGGGAGGGGGGAGGGGGAGACGACCAGGTAATCCGGTCATGCAAGCACCTGGACCGGAGTTGTTATTGATCCGCCTTCCGGTTTTTTTGTAGGTCTACACCGAGCCGGGGGGAAGACAATGCAATGCGGCGCCACTGGACTTCGAGTGGGAAGGCGGCGCTCGTGTGTGTGTGTGTAAAGCGTACAGGCTTACATACGTACATTGGGTGTGCATCTTATTTGTGTGTGTGTGCGGAAGGGGGGAATGTGTGTGTGGGGGGGGGGGGGGGGTATGTGTGTGTGTGGGGGGGGGGGGGTATGTGTGTGGTGGGGGGAGGAGGGGTATGTGTGTGGGGGGGGGGGGGTGGGGTGTGTGGGGGGAGAAGGGGTGGTATGTGTGTGTTGGGGGGGGGGGGGGGGTATGTGTGTGTGTGTGTGGGGTGTTGTGGTGAGTGTGGTGTGTGATGTGTGTGCTGTGTGTGTGTGTGTGTGTGTTGTGTGTGTGTGGTGTGTGTGTGTGTGTGTGTGTGTGAGTGAGTGTGAGTGAGTGATGTGTGAGTGAGTGAGTGTGTGTGTGTGTGTTGTGTGTGTGTATGTGTGTGTTTGTGATAACAATAATGATAATGATAAAGATAAGGATGATAATAGCAACGATAATATCAATAATGCTAATGATAATACTGATTATGATAATAACAATAATAATGATAATGATAAAATGATAATGATGATGATTATGACAGGAAGAATAGTAATACTTGTGATGTCAATACAATAATAATAATGATAATGATAATAATAGTAATAATAATTTTAATCATGATTATTATTATTATCAATATTTTCATAATAATGTTAATGATAATGACTTTAATTATAATAATAATAATGATAATAATAATAATAATAATAATAATAATAACAGCAACAACACCAACAACAAATGATAATAATAATCAGTTTGATGATGATGATAATAATAAGTAATAACAATAATAATAATGATAGTAATGATGAGGATAACGATGATTAGAATAATGAAAATAATAATGGGCAATTAATGATCATAAAAAAAGATGATAATGATCCTCTCATTAAGAGTAAGAACAATATATATTTGTGCGCACTGTACCTGCATTACAATAAGTATATTTCTTATCTTTTATTATCTTATCTCAACTCCCCAATCTTCAACCATAAGTATATTTCTTATCTTATCTTCCCCAATCTTCAACCATAAGTATATTTCTTATCTTATCTTCCCCAATATTCAACCATAAGTATATTTCTTATCTTAACTCCCCAATCTTCAACCATTAGTATATATCTTTCTTCCCAATCTCCATAAGTATATTTCTTATCTTATCTCCACTCCCCAATCTTCAACCATAAGTATATTTCTTATCTTATCTCCCCAATCTTCAACCATAAGTATATTTCTTATCTTATCTCCACTCCCCAATCTTCAACCATAAGTATATTTCTTATCTTGTCTCCACTCCCCATCTTTCAACCATAAGTATATTTCTTATCTTATCTCCCATTCTCAACCATACGTATATTTCTTATCTTATCTCAACTCCCCAATCTTCAACCATAAGTATATTTCTTATCTTATCTCCACTCCCCAATCTTCAACCATAAGTATATTTCTTATCTTATCTCCCCAATCTTCAACCATAAGTATATTTCTTATCTTATCTCACTCCCCAATCTTCAACCATAAGTATATTTCTTATCTTATCTCCACTCCCAATTCTTCAACCATAAGTATATATTTCTTATCTTATCTCCACTCACCAATCTTCAACCATAAGTATATTTCTTATCTTATCTCCACTCCCCAATCTTCAACCATAAGTATATTTCTTATCTTATCTCCACTCCCTAATCTTCAACCATAAGTATATTTCTTATCTTATCTCAACTCCTTAATAAGTATATTTCTTATCTTATCTCCACTCCCCAATCTTCAACCATAAGTATATTTCTTATCTTATCTCACCTCCCAATCTTCAACCATAAGTATATTTCTTATCTTATTTCTCCACTCCCCAATCTTCAACCATAAGTATATTTCTTATCTTATCTCCACTCCCCAATCTTCACCATAAGTATCTTTATTTCTTATATCTCAACTCAATCTTATCTCAACCCCCCAATCTTCAACCATAAGTATATTTTCTTATCTTATCTCCTCTCCCCAATCTTCAACCATAAGTATATTTCTTATCTTATCTCCACTCCCTAATCTTCAACCATAAGTATATTTCTTATCTTATCTTCAAGGTGCAGTTCACGTTCCCTGCAAGGCTGCACGTCGAAGACAGGTGACTAGCACTCAGGATAACCAATTAACCTTCAGCCCTGATAACACCTGTCGTATGAAATGACAGGTTTATGAGGCATCAAACTTGTCCAATTAGTGGCCTGAGTCAATAAAGCTTCGCCTCATTATGGTGTGTTGTTGCTTTCATTTAAGGGTCGATTTTTGTGTTTCGGACTATTCTATGGTGTGTGTGTGTGTGTGTTGGGAGGGGGCGTGGGAGGAGGGTGGGGTTGTCGTGTGTTGGTGTGTTGAGGTGAGGATAAGGTGTGAGGGGGGTTTGTGTGTGTGTGGTGTGGAGATGGGGGGGAGGGGGGGGGGGTTGTGTGTGTGTGTGGTGGAGCGTGTGGTGGAGGCGTTGTGTGTGTGGAGGTGCGGACCGGGGGTTGTGATGAATATAATAATTCTTCCATTTATGTGTGTGTCTTTGTTGGTTCATTGCCGTCATCATTTTATTGTGTATGTGGGATGTATGATAAGACATTATTTGCCAAGTTTTCAATGGCAGNTGTATGTTTTCTATTGTACCGTAGGCTGAATGTTGGCCAAAAAAGCCAATATGTGTAGTAACTATGGTTCTTCCTTGCTTTACTTGTACCCCCAATACCTTGCTCCTTGTTGTCGTGGTGAGGCTTAGGAGACGGAGACTGAGGCCTAAAATAAGGATTACCCCAACCTTGGGCCTCAGCCCTCATCTCAAACTAATTTTGCATGATCATATCTTCCCCTTTCCATTTCCTTCTCTTCTTCATCCCTTCTTCTGTCCACTTTCTAAGGTGTGAGAGCTTTACTAAAAGGATGAAAGGCTGGCTTTGTGTCAGACCTGAACTCCTCCAGGAGCCATGGATACCATATCGCCTTGGTTAATTGCCTAGCCCTTACCCCTTATTGGGACCCTGAGGGGTGGACCATTTCTTTTCCTCACTTATATCAGGCTTACCATGGCCAGTAATTAAGATTTTTTTATAGTTATAAGGGGCATTAAAGCTAGCCCCTTCAAGAACTAGCCTATCTTTCCTTTGACCATGGCCCCGACCACTGATACTGATACACCCTCTTCGATGTTTACTGACAACTCTCTCCATTCTGAGTCATTTACCAAGGTCATTACTCAGCCTTCAGAATGCACCCCTTCCTCTCCCAACATCCTCCATTCCATGTCTTACTGCCTAGTCTTCTTCATTGTCTACCCCCTACCCCCTTGTTACTATTCTTCATCCTTAATCTGAAACTTTTTTGATTTCCTCTACAGCCACTTTACGCTTCTCTTCCAACAATATCTCCAAAAACTATTAGGCAAAGTTTCTTTTCACAGTTTTTCCGATCATTGACGCCTTGTCACATTTACATCTGAGTCCCAAGCTCATGCACTATCTACCCTGACTGACCTCACTGGCAAACCTATGACTGCTGACCTCACTCCTCTCTTAATACTTTAACCGGAACTGTTTCCATCTCCGTGACTGATTGTCCTATCTGTGATAAGAACTGGTCAGATTTTGAAAAGATCTACTTACCTACCATATTGACTATGATGCAATGGTAGTACAATGCTACACTATTCCACCCAGAGGCCAGGATAAGTCTTACACCAATTTTGCCAAGATTAGCTTCTGTAGACATGACTTCCCCCGTGAATTTTATATTAGTCCTGTATGACCATATCGACCCCTTCCTTATCAATGTCAGAAATGTTAGCATTTTGGCCACCCAGCCAAACAGTCACTCCACAGCCTGCTGCCCTCTATGTGCCCAATCTGGTCATGATCATTCAAATTACCCTACTTAGTCACATATGTGTGCCGATTGTGTTGGCTCCCATAATGTATTTTATAGGAGCTGTATTTTATAGCATTCTCATATTCACACTAGACCTCAGTACATGAGGCCAGAAAGGAAGTACAATGGCCAGGTTTTTTTCTCTCTACCCATTCCAAAACTTATTTGCTCTGTTCCCCTCCTATCTTAAGATGTTTCTACATCTCCGACAGTCAAATTCCATTTTTAGTCTAAATCCAGATACTTCAAACTATACCACTTCTCTGATGCATATCTCTCCTCACTTTACCTGTGGCAGTGACAACCTAAATGTTCACTCCATCTTCGCATACCACATCCTCTCCAACACCCTCTTCTTCCTCTGCTTCTCGAACATTTATCCCATCTTCTCCTCCTCACAAGAGAAAGTTTGTGTGACAGACCTCCTCCAGAAATTTTTGAACACATCCAAAAATTCCCAAATATGACCCAAGAGAATGCTCCATTCCCTCATCCACCCTCCAATCCCTCTCGTCCTATTCCCTGTACATTCATAGTATTTGCCAATATCCATCTTCCTCCTCCTCAAGTTCCCCCTACCCCTCTTCCTCCCACTCTTTCCCAGCACACTCCATCCTCTCCTTCTTCATGTGTACCATTCCTCTTTCGTTCCCCATTATCCATACCTCTCCCGCGTGAGTCCCTTCTGTTCCAACAGTGTCCTACTCCGGATCCCTCCCATCCTGACGCTCTTTCTGATACTTCACCACCTTCCCCAGTCCCCTCATCTCATTCCCCAGATTTTGCTCCTCTTACTTCTCCAACAGCCATCTCTAATCATATTACCTGTTGATTGTTTCATAACAGCTCTTTTCCTTAAACAATATTCCTTTTTCTACCCCAGCCAAAGATACACTCCATTTCATCCAATTGCTCTATGCCCTTAACCCTTTTCACTACCATACTATCCTTGAACACTTAGCCACAATAGGTATCATTCGCAAGTGCAAGAAGATCCATGAAGATGACATTACTCTTTTATTCTGCCTCATTTTGAGTATTGTTCTCCTGTGTGGTTATCTACTTCATAGTCACACTGAAGACTGCTTTTTCGTTCTCTTAATTCCATTAAATTTTTTCTGTCTGACTTAAATTTGGACATTGGACATCGTACAATTATTGGGGCTCTTTCAGTCATATACAAGATTGTAAACGAAAACTCACATCCCCTCTACAAGTTTTTACCTGATATTTATCAACTTGCAAGAGTTACCAGAAGTTCTATGACCCTCAATTCAATGACATTTGATGTAAGTCGATCATTTACAAGTCAAGTTTTCTAGATGCTTTTTTACTGCCATTTGTAGGCTTTGGAATATATTGCCTTCAGAGATTGTAACTTCTCCAACGCTTGATAAGTTTAAAAGATTAGCGATCACGGTTTTCTTACATAATTAGCTGACTTCCTATCTTCTCATTCTTTCTTAGCTGTATCTTAACCATAGTGCTATATGAAATTTGATATCTAGCTCATTTATTTATTTCAAGTGTTAACCATTAACCATTGCCTTACCATCACAGATTTTGGGCAGGTGTAAGTGGTTTTG
>NW_020870750.1:179128-191628 GCF_003789085.1 Penaeus vannamei | reverse complement strand
ACTTGTCTACCTACCTCAGTTGTTAGACTTTGGAACATGTATAATAAAGAACCTAATTATAAATGTACAATGTTGAAAAACATTTTCCTATGTAAAAATGTTTTGTCAAGACGTGGAGATAGATTTTTTTTTTACAAGGACTGAAGCAGTAAATATAACAGATTTAATTATTTATTTTATTAACCCAGTGAAAACTTTATTTTACAATTATGAGCTTATGACACTTGCTGATATTGAAACAAAAAGAAACAAAAAACCTTCCACCTGTTTCTTAATCTATATTTACCCCTTTTGGCTGAGATGGCATGGCATACATACCATATCCACTTTGGTTTAGTTTACTGATTATGTTTACACATAGATGGCTCCACAAGTACCCAAGTCACCAGTGAGCCACTAGTCCTGTACATCTCACATGTCTACTCTTTTCCATGATTTTTGGAAATATTCTTTATTTTTTAATTGCCATTAATATTTTTTAACATATGATAATGTCAATAATAATAACAGTATCAGTTTTAATAGCATTTGAAAACAATTTTTTTCTAAAAAAATCAGGGGATGGGTAAATCAGCTTAGGTTATAATAAGCTACTAATAGACTCCTTGGTGGCTGAGAACTTGTTGAACTATATGTGTGTGACAGAAGTCACAGTGGCCATCACATATATCTGCATACAAAGCGTGAAGTAGAAATAAAAACACAATAGACCAACAATCTTCATTAGAATTACTTGCAATACTGGTAATTTAGTTTTGCAATTTTTTAAATTGATTATTCTCATTTATGCCTTTTCAACATGTCAGTAAATTCTTTTCATAGATTACAGTGTTTGTTTTGGATAATTACTGACTGCATTAAGGCTGAATTGGCCAGCTGATGTCATGTCATTCATTCCCAAGTTGCTCTGCGATTGTTAAACATGTCAACAAGTCTGAGTGGACTTATATATATGAACTTTTAAAGGCCAAGGTATAAAATAGAAATTAATCTGTTATATATTTTTATGGTATCTGACAGCATGATAGTAATCATTCACATCTGAGGCCCCCCCTCTGTTGACTCAGCTTTGTCAAAGTTGGGGCGGAAAGGCACTGGTCACCCTACCACATCCTATGGCTTTGTAAGCACATTCTTCTACAAACATTTGGATACGGGACCAACTTTGACCTTTTTTGTACAAGATTTAAGATTATTTGTTTCTTCTTTTTGGAAAGGCTTCTTCTTAGGCTTTGGTATCAAATATTTGCTCTGCAGTATGTAGTTATTATATTTCAAAGTATGTAGTCCCCCATGCAGTTTGCACATGAATAGTTAACAAAACTGATACATTATAATTTGATTATGTTTTAAAAGGGTTTATTCACTTTTAAGAGACTACACAGAACATGATGAGACTATTATAACATGCTTATCCTTTACTTGTCATAAGCAGATGCATAAAAAAAATCATTAATAAATAAATACACAATATATGCATAAATATTTTTTTTATTAATACTTTCGTAAGTTCTTGAAGCAGCTGCTGGAATATGCACACTGTCTCCCGACATGAACTTTGATGGATGTAATTCATATATAGTATGTGCAATGTTTTTATAAAAATAGGGTATCAGCCAACATCCAATACAAAATAATCACAATTATCTGGAAAACCCTGCAGAATGAACTACCATACAATGCTGTAGGTGCCTGATTTTCCTTTTTTTCTGATTGATCTCCCATAAGAGCCTTTCTACATCTTGTGATGCTTCCCTGTTGGATACATGACATGGGATGACAAATTAGTTCCCAGGTTTGTTGCCTTCTTATGTAGATGGAGGTGCATTTTCTGTTCCCCTCCTTGTCAGATTTAAACTGCCCATGTGTCTGTTATGCACGGCAGACCTTAATGTGTTGAGACAAGAGGCAATATGATTCAGCAATGCATGGCAGTCCTGCAGGTATCACCAACCTGTCTAGTCCTATTCCTGTAAGATAGGTAGTATGATCCCAGCATGTTCAGTCACTGCACTAGTGTTCCCACAGGTTCTGTAAAATCTCTCACAGTGAGACTAGAACAGTATATATCCTGCCTTTAAGACTTCAGTAGAAATTCAGTTATTACTTGAACATTTTTCAAATTGACAAAAATGCTCTAATGAGGTACATCTAGTTTACTTTAAAAAAAAAAAAAAAAAATAACCAGTTATCATTCACCTCTCCACTCTTCATTTCTGAGTCATAGTAAAGCAGTCTCCAGAAAAAAAAATGATTTCCTTGATGTTCTATATGCCACATGGTAGTATATTGCATCATTTCATATTACCAGTTAATGAGAGGTATCTGGTGATCATGGTAGTTATTGTTGCATGAAGCATTGTAGAAAAAGGGTAATCTGTCTTCTTGACACTATACATTCCTTTTGTCTCAAATTATAACCATGCTGTAGATGTCTCCTTTTATGATTAGTTTGCATGCTTCACAAACGATGAAGGACAAAAAGAAAGACCCCACCTGCTACTTTGTGCTGAGGCACATGAAACAGGTTACTTCTTTCACCCCATAACTCCTGAATTCACGATCATAATATGAGATTGAGGTTGCTCCAAGTCATTAGTGAAAACAAAAGATCCAGGGTCACAAATTTCTTTTACAGTTTAATTTGTAGCAATCGACAGATACATGAAATTAAGTCCTCAAGCACTTACTATGGGGTGGCTCCTCCATAAAATTGCTTACCATATTACAATACCATGTGATATTCTATGTTATATGCATGTTATATTAGATGCAATGTACAAATATTTTATGTAATTTACACAAGCTTATGGACACAGGTTTCACACAACCATGAAGAACAAATAATGTATATGAAGCACCTGTATTTACAGTACATAATTATCAGTACATAAGTTTAAAAAAGATGTTTCAAAGGAAATATTTCAGTGCTAACTGCAATACCTGCCTACAACATCTGCATATCCCACAATAAAGGTTTATACCCATTGTCATACTTGCAGTGCCTGCTTACATTAAAATTAGCATGAAACATTCTTGTTGAGTGATAAACCATCCTGTTTTCTGCTTTTAAATAAATCTAAGTACTGTTGATAAAACAGACAAAAAATTGTGTGTGTGTGTATGTGTGTATGTGTGTGTGTGTGTGTGTAAGTGTGTGTGTGTTTTGTGTGTGTGTGTGTGTGTGGGGGGGTGCATTTAATACATTAAAATCAGAAATTTAAAAAGTAATCTATTTACTGGAAGCAACTAATGATACACATTGAAAATTCTCACAGAATTTTATTCATACATTAATAAGCTTCATTAAACAAAATATATCTGAACAAACATGACCATATATCTTTATCTCCAAAAAATAAACTATACATAACGTCATGCAGTAAAATTTTTAATCTAACACAAATCCTTCACTTATAATAGACAGAAAAATGTATCTAAGAGATTTTCGTCCATGAAAAATTAACTCAATCACTTAAATTAAATGTTAATGCTCATTTTTTCCATACAGTCCATAAAATCTATACATCCGATTTCTGAATAATTACAGTATTACAATTAATCTTATGATTAAATGTTATACCCATATAAATTTGTTTGGCAATATCTTTTTTTTTTCTCTCTCTCTCTCTCTCTTTTTCTTTTTTAACTAAAGTAGGATTCAATTATTATTTTTAATGCTTATCAGTACACCATCATCAACACTATCAATACATAAGAAAAAGAAAGAAAAACAAAAAAAAATACTGCAATTAGTAACAAATATTACTATCAATAATCTTACTGATAATCATGATTTATATACAAATATGCTTATCGAAATATGAAATTCTGTTTGTGTCTATTAATTCCTCTAAACTTTTTCATATTCATGATGTAGAAATAATGCTGTACTAAAATCTTAATGTATAAATGCACTAAAATTTACATTCTCATTAAGATAATGACTACCTTTACAATATATATAGGAATGTATAAAACATGAATGTACAAATAATGGTCCTTACAATGTTCCTTATTTAGGCTAATACAAAGTCATCCAACAGCAGTTGATGTCGGAGTAATCCTGTTAAAATGAATTCAGTACCTAAAACCGGAATCTGCAGTTTCTTGAATGCACCCCACTGGTTTTTATCTTCCGGGCATGAAATAATTCTCATTTCAGGGGAATACCTCTTCGGTGGGACATCCATGTATATGCCACCAGAGCACACAATTATCTCTGAAGATTGAAAAGGTATAAATGTTATTGACTTTGTGTTGCCAATTTTTAATATTACTTGTTATATAATAAAGAAAAGATACGAAGGCTGTGCACAATTAGTCACACCAAAAACAACTGCCTTAAATTAAAATTCATCTAAGACATTGCAAGGATGCACGGGAACCCTGATATATATTTTTACACATGTATATATGTACATATACACATACACATAAACATACATATATATATAGACATACATATTTATACATGCATACATACAACATAGTCATATAAAGCTTGCATGTAAAAAGTGGACACCTATATTCTGATTAGGATAAGAATTTGGAGATAAAACTCACATAAAAATGGGGCTATTTTTGTCTAGAATTAACCTATTTCCTAACTCTAAGATCCTGTATAATAGAGAAATAATATTTTCCTACCTTTCATTTGGTCTGGTGGAGGCTTCACTGATTTTGTCGCATGAAATGATAAGCCTTCAAAAAGTAGGCTTTTTCTAGCTGACTGAAGACTCTGATCAAGCCGAAAGGCAAACTTTTTCTCAGATTCTGTATCCTTTACTATATATTTCCAAGGATCTGGAAGAAGTTTGAGATTACCATAGATACTACAAATGTTAATAAGAATATACTGTATACTCTCCATACAACTGCATAAACATGTACGCATGCAGACACACACACAGACAAAAATAGTGACCAGATTGGTTTGAGGATGATCAACCTAATAAGTGTGAATGGGATAATAGTAGCAATAATGAGGGCATCAATTGTTTGGTGTTACTATTAGATACACATAATTGACGTTAGGGAAAGCCTTCAATTTTTTTCAATTATTTGTTTATAAACTCCAGCTACAAATACTAAACATGTGGGGTGCAAATGTTGATGGATGCCAAAAACCATGTCACTGTCCACTAGCCAATCTTTAAGAATGACATCACTGGGCTAATGACAAACCCAGTAAGGAAATGGTTATCTAAACAGTGTTAGAGCAAAAGTGGGCAAAATCAAGGATAACCTCAAATATGGATTTACTACAGATGCAGAATGCCCTTGTGGCAAGGCAACCTAAGACAATAAAACCACATCCTCCTTGGGCACCCACTAGGACCCACATGCTCCAATGAGCAAACAATAATGCCTTAGATTGGGTAAAGCATTAATGTGACAAAAAAATGAATGACCTAATGCTGCCAGGAATATGTAATATTCATTGTAGTTTTGCTTTGTTAAGTGTTTAAAAATAGATGGCTCCACAAGTGCTTAACCACCTAAAAGTCAATAAGTATACCTTATGACCTTATCTGAGTTCCCCTTTCCTTGTTTTTTCCCCCTAAAGGTATTGATGCTGTTATCATTACTGATATCATAATTAATATATTCTTACTGACAATACTATTGGGAATATAAAACAAAAAACTATTAAAAAAACAAAACAGGAAAATGGTGAACAAACAATACATAGGACTAGTAATTGACTCCTTGGTGATTAAGCACTTGAGGAGCCTTCTAAGTCCATGTACAATAAATAAATTAAACTCTCAAAGGGCCTGGCAAGGATGTACATGTCTTTCCTGTGATGTCATGAGATCTGAAAATATCTTAAGAACAATAACAAATGGTATTATAAATATAGTAAGTAACATTATATATCATTCAAAGATTTCTCATTCAACTAAATTATCAGTTTACTACTATTCTAATTCATTATAGATCATTAACAAACATATCTATAACTCACCAACAAAGTTTCTTGCTAATTTTGATGCTGACAGCCACTGCGGTGTGACGATGGGCATGCCTTTGCCAATGACTGCCAGAAGCTTACAGGTCCTTCGGATATTCATTGTAACAAGCACTGAACACTCTTTTGGAGATTCCACAACCATTCCACCTTTGAAAATAAAAGCAGATATACATCAAGAGCCTACCAAAAACACAAAAACACACACACACACACACACACACACACACACACACACACACACACACACACACACACACAAAAAAAAAAAAAAAAAAAAAAACACAATCACACACACACACACACACACAGAGTGAAAAAATAACAATTTACCTAAATCTGTAACAATTTTCTCATCCTGCTGGTCCTTGTAACCAGTAAAGAGGACTTTGGGTCGTACGTCAGCCTGTTGTTGCCTTTGTGATGGCGACCATAGGATACCTTTGCTATGAGGTGAATCCTGTAATAAACACCATAACAAAGAGAAAAATCTGCATGAACTTCAGGAAGAAATCAGTTTTCAAAATGTAGAGTATAAATTCAACAACAGTAACTGAAATGCCACAAAAAAGTCATATGAAAACATTATGACTCAGATAATTTATACAAAGTCAATATGCTTTCAAAGTTCAAGGTTCAATAAAAGAAATATCAATAAAGAGAAATTTTAAACATACCATTTTGGTTCTTGTTCTTGCTGACTTTGGTGTCAAGTGTATATCCTCTGAAGAATTACTATTTCTTCTTGCCCTCTTCCTGCCCTGTGAACTTTGACTCTCTTGGCTTGATGACCTCTTTGAACTTGACTCACTATCTGAACTCTCTTCAGCTAAATTTTTCTGTTTTTGCTTTCTTTTATCTTTAAATTTCATCTCTGAATGCTTTTCCTCAACAGAAGTACATACTCCTACGTCCTTATCTTGTGATCTTTTTAGTCTCTTTGATTTACTTGGTCCATCATTCTCATCTTCCATCTTCTCAGGTATCATACTCAATCGCACTTGTCTGGTAGATCTAGGACCCTCTTTTACAGTAGGATGTGATGTAGCAATACTTGCTCTTCCTTTACGCTGAGGACGACTTGTCTCTTCAGATTCTTTCTGTACAGATTTAATTGTCAATTTCAAGCCAGATTTTTTTTCAGAATCTGTTGATCCATCCACTTCCTTCGTCTCACTAACGACCCATCTGCGTGCTCTTTTCTGTTGCCCAGCTGTCTTTTCTTTACTTAAAGTTCCTGTATCATTATCCTCCGTTTCCCTCGCCTGTTTCAAAATTCCACTCTCAAGTGACTTTTGAATTGCTGATCTACGCCCTTTTCTTGAAGGTTCAATTTCAGTTTCTACACTTTTATTCTCAGATACAGAAATATCTTCACTACCTTCCTTTGACTTCGGAACTGCTGGTCTACGCCCTTTTCTAGAGGGTTCAATTTCAGTTTCTACACTTTTATTCTCAGATACAGAAATATCTTCATTACCTTCCTTTGACTTCGTAACTGCTGATCTACGTCTTTTTCTTGAGGGTTCAATTTCAGTTTCTACACTTTTTTTCTCATATACAGAAATATCTTCACTACCTTCCTTTGACTTCGGAACTGCCGATCTACGCCCTTTTCTAGAGGGTTCAATTTCAGTTTCTACACTTTTATTCTCAGATACAAAAATATCTTCATTACCTTCCTTTGACTTCGGAACTGCCGATCTACGCCCTTTTCTAGAGGGTTCAATTTCAGTTTCTACACTTTTATTCTCAGATACAAAAATATCTTCATTACCTTCCTTTGACTTCGGAACTGCTGATCTACGTCCTTTTCTTGAGGGTTCAATTTCAGTTTCTACACTTTTTTTCTCAGATACAGAAATATCTTCATTACTTTCCTTTGACTTAGGAACTGCTGATCTACGTCCTCTTCTTGATGGTTGTACTTTCACTTCTTGCTTTGGTGGCTCTTCCATGCTGTCTTCTACATCCTTCGGCTGCATTTTCTGATTTTCACTTTCAAGCAATTCCTTTGGCTTGTTCTCTACACTAGTTCCTAGTGATTTATGTTTAACAGCTTTATCTGCTTCTTCAGTCATGACTTCATCTGACTTAGCAGCTGCTGATCTGCGTCCCCTTCGAGGTGGTTCAACAATGATTTCTTTTTCCTCTGTCTCCTTTTTAGTTATCTGATTGGTGCCTATGTTCCCATTCCCTTTTGACCTACCAAATGCTGATCTGCATTGTCTTCTCTGAGAATGCACATTCTCATCCATATGTACAATGTCAGCAACAGTAACTCTTGTTTCCCTGTTTAATTTACTTACTTTTTCTGTTTTATCTTCCTTTGGGTTATTGATTGTGGATCTGCGGCCTCTTCTGACAGGTTCCAAACTTTGTTCCTCAGCTGCTGCAACTAGATTCTTTGTTTGTGCAATACTGGCCCTACTTGTCTTTCTCTGTACTTCCTGTATTTTCTCAGTCTCTAAACTGCTTTGCTGAGCTTGTTCTTCTATTTTTGGTTCCTTTAAAGTTATAGGAGCTGATCTTCGCCCTCTATTTCCTGAATCTTTTTTTACTTGCTTACCTACAATTTCTCTACTGTCTTTTCCTTGCAAATTACCAACTCTCTCAGGCTGAATTTCTTTTGTCTGTGGAACTGATTTTTGAAGTCCCTTTTTTTGAGAGTCCACTTTGTTTGGATCAATTTTTGAACTCCCTAGTCTTGCTGATGAAGAGTCCGTTTTCTCTTCTCCACTTACCGGGGTTGATGATCGTGCTCTCTTTGATGGATGAACATCTACATGTTCTTCCATATTTTTGGAGATGTTCACTGTTTTTCCTTTTGATATCACAGAAGTAGATGATATATCAGCATCCTCTGAATTTCTGTCTGGAGAAAATCTTCTGGGTTCTCTCCTTATTCTACCACTCTTTGTCTTCTGCTCTGTAGTAGAGTCTAACTCTAGGGTCTGTCTCTTATCCCCTCTTCTTTCCCTTGTTGTTCTACTACACTTTGTCTCTTCATCTCCAACCTCTTTACATTTATCAGACTTTTCATCAGTTTCCTTCTTAATGATCATATTCCTAATGTCATTTTTTCTTTGAGATTCATTGGGACTTTGTATCTGCTTCATTAAAGTTTTTCTTGTGTTTATTTTGCTCTTTCTTGGTGTTTCCATTTTATTTTCCTTTTGGATATCATGTTCATTATCTCTAGTTACATTTTCTCCTGTGTTTTTTTCAGTTTTTTGACATTGCCCTTTATGAATTTCTTTGTCTTGTTTCTCTGTTTTGTCTCTTCCCTTTGTGTTATGATCCTCCTCCTCAACTTTCTCTTCATTATCAGTCTGTTCTCCCATTCCCTTACTGACTTCTTCCTGAGAAAACTCAAATAACCTTTGTGAAACATTACCTACATCGTCATCAGTTTCACTGTCACTCAAAATTTCTGCAACCTCCTTTACTTTTTCTGACTCTGATTTGCAAGTCCTGCTATCGATACTATCACTGTCATCACTATCTGAAGAGTAAATTTTGACATCTATGCAGGGAGAACCTTGTGCAGACTGGTTGTATTTAGCTGCCTTCCCTACAGACTTTGGAACTACTGTATCAGAAGCAACCACCTTGGAAACCCTTGTGAAATGTATTCCTGGTTTTCCAATAGCCACTTTGTCCTGTGCTTTGGATAATTGAGATCCATCATCTCCACACCTCTGCTCCTTTTCCCCATCTAATGCCTTGTCTTTCTGCCCCTCTAACTCTTGATGTGATTTTACATTTTTCGGTGACTGAGTGACAGTGCCACTAACTTCAGGGATGATATCTGAGTCAGAACTCAATTCTAAGCGAGACATATTACTTGTTTGTAAAATACTGGAATTATTTGTCACTTCTTGAACTTTTACAGTGTCTTTGGGAGCTAACACTTCATCTTCCATATCTGTACTTTCATCTGAATAGTAGTTCTCCTCTTTGGTCTCTTGATCATCTTCCTTTAGTAGACAGTCTTGGTAATGTGGCTGTGTGGTTTGTTCTAACAAATTTTCTGACACTGTGGAGGAGTTATCATCATCATCATTCATGTCAGATGCCTTATAATCTTCTTTGCTTGCTAAATCTTTTCTTTCTGATGATACTTGTAAATTGGACTCATTAGCCATACGTGTTTCATCAATATTAACATCTACATTTAGACTAATATCCTGAGTTGCATCTGCATCTAATTTATCCCATACTTCACTTATACCTCTTTGTGGTTTAGTAACAGGGGATGTTTTATCTTCAGGTATAAACAGCTGTGTGGAAGCACAGCATTCTTCATCTGTGTCATTAGCATCATTTTGAAAGAGCTGAGTTGGAGCAATGTTCTCAGCACTTTTAGAAGGTGATTCTTTATGAAATACCTGAGTTGGTTTGTTACTGTCCTGAACTACAAGTGACTCTTGAAAAATTTGGGTTGGTGCATCTATATCATCTGGTTCACCATGAGTTGATGTATCTTCAGAGGTTTTAGGTGTATTTGTACTGTCTTTTGGTATAAATGGCTGGGTGGGCGTAAGAAAATCATCAACCAGTTCACCTCTCTTTGGTGTTAACACATTTGGAGATGGTGCAGTAAATATCTGTGTAGGTGGTAAACTATCATCTTCACTTAGTGCTCCTTCATCTTCAATTTTTTTACCATCATCTCTTCATTATCCTCCAGCTGTGTTGGCATCATCAATGTCTCATGCTTGCAAATTTCAAAAAAGTCATCTATTTCATCATCACCATCATCTTTTGTTATATTTTTTGGAAAAGTCTCACGAACACATTTTGTTGGTCTTTCCAAGAGTGATCTCTCAGTATTTTCTTTTCCTAAAAATGGCTGAGTTGGCTGATTAAAGTAATCATCTACATCACTGTCATTGTCATCTCCCTCTAATTTGGTTTCTGGCTCCTTTTCTTTGCTTACAGCTTTTTGCTTTGGATCAAACTTTTGAGTTGGAGGAAGGTCATCACAGTCTTTATCATCAGCAACAAAAGCTTGGGTTGGTGCTTCTAGATCTACTTTATCATCAGCAACAAAAGCTTGGGTTGGTGCTTCTAAAGTGTCTTTATCATTAGCAGCAAAAGCTTGGGTTGGTGCTTCTAAAGTGTCTTTATCATCAGCAGCAAAAGCTTGGTTGGCTTCTAAAGTGTCTTTATCATCAGCAGCAAAAGCTTGGGTTGGTGCTTCTAAAGTGTCTTTATCATCAGCAGCAAAAGCTTGGGTTGGTGCTTCTAAAGTGTCTTTATCATCAGCAGCAAAAGCTTGGGTTGGTGCTTCTAGATCGACTTTATCATCAGCAACAAAAGCTTGGGTTGGTGCTTCTAAAGCGTCTTTATCATCATCAGCAAAAGCTTGGGTTGGTGCATCTAGATCGACTTTATCATCAGCAACAAAAGCTTGGGTTGGAGCATCTAGCACATCCTGGTTGTCATCATTGAAAAATTCATCTACAATGTCATCACTTGAAACTGTAACATTAGAATTACTTTTTCTAGACTTGGGAGCAACTGTAAAAGGTTTTTTGAACACTATCTCATCATCATCATCCAGGAAAAGTTGGGTGGGAACATAATCATCATCATCTTGCTGTTTTGCCTTTGTTGGGTTCCCTTTTACTTCAAATGGCTGGGTTGCAATCAATGATTCATCATCAGAGTCATCATTTTGAGCTGCATTTTCTGGATTAGATTTCTCTGGAAATATTTCAAATGCTTCCATTATATCCTGAGTATTATCAGGATCTCCCTGAACAGATGTCGATAATTCACTGACTTTTTGTTTTAACATCTTTGGGGATGGATTTAAATTGGGAAAAGCCTGCGTGGGCTGATTAAAAATATCTTCCTCACTATCAGTATTTTCATCACTGTTGTCTTTACTATCAACAAAGGATGATATTTCAACTATTTTTTTCCCTAATATTTTGTTTGGAGACTGGTCTATGTGAGTAAAAGCCTGAGTGGGCTGGTTAAATATATCTTCTTCAGCGTCTGTATTTTCACCATCTTTGTCATTTGCATGGACATTTCTGTCCTCTTCAGTATTCATTTCAGGTGTTTTTGATTCTGGCTCTTTGCCACTATCCATCTTCTCTTTATCATCCCTGGGACTATCAAATACTTGAGTGGGAATGTCGTCCTCTTCATCTCTAATTGCATTATCATCATTATTTCTTGAGCTTATGCCTTCTGAGGTTGCAATTTCATCTTCATTGGACCTTTTATCTGTTTTATCCTTGACAGGTTGTGATGGATCAAAGAAGAAACTGTCTTCATCTACTGCACCAGCACTCATATTCTGAAAAAGTATCATTAATATTAAATAGAAAAAGCCAGGCACAATGCCAAAGCATCCATCTAAACTGGCAGTGATTCTATTTATGTAGAGGGATACTGGTCAAACATATCTGAAGGACTATGCTATTATACTTCCATTATTTACATATCATCTGGTCAATGAAAAAACAAACAAACTTTTATATCACTAATCCAGTCAAGGGCAAGGCAA
>NW_020870750.1:171628-174128 GCF_003789085.1 Penaeus vannamei | reverse complement strand
CAGTTCTAATTATCAACAAATACACAACAGATATAGACATGAGAGCAAATTTCATCCTGGCCTGCTTCAACACAATGCACAACTGTCTCAAGATTCAAAATATACAATGATCAATAACTTTTACTTACTTTGTTCTGTAATACAATTCCACATGTTGTCTGATCTCGCCCAATTTTGGTCTCACCCTCAAAAAGCTCATGGCGGACACCTTCAATTTCCAGCCATGCAACCTGCATTGAAAAATTGCAAAATCACAATTCAAGTTTCTATACTTATATAATTTTTCTAATCAGCATTAGATGGATCCCATTTTCTTAATTTTCAATAATTTCCTCCACTAATCTGGCAGTTACTATCAATCTCTGAACATATTACAAAATGTACACAAAACCTTTAAGGGTACTGTACAAGGGGGGATTTGGGTGAAACTGACTGGAGGTCAGTTCTGAAGATAAGGTCCTAAGAAAGAAAGAGAGAGAAAAAAAAAGCAGCAGCAGCACTGTAACAGTTATGTCTATGTTTCCTATAAGTAAAAATTAGATTTTTATTTGACACTATATGTATATGTATGTACGTATGTACATACATAGGAGCTTTGAAACAAGCAATGGCACCTTTATTTAACTGCCATTTCAAAATGACTTGGAGTTCCATGTCCTTGGACATGAAAAAAGTGATGAAGGGTCCCTTTCACTCTTTAAGACCCATGAGTGTTATTGGATCATTGAGGATCTTCATAACGGGAGGGGGAGACTAACCTTAGGTGAACTTTTATTTTTTTTTTTTGTTTCCTTCTATAATTTCTTTAGAATTCTATATAATTTGTAGATGATTGAAGAATGCTACAAAATAAACATCAAGTAACAGAAAACACAGTCAAAAGTTTTAAAAAGGCTTACTATCACTGTGCATTAATCACATGTCAAAAAATAGATATATACACATATTCTAAGGTTTGTAGTAATCTTATTTTGCAATAATCTTGACATACCTGTAAGAATTCAGGTATGAAAACAATCAAAGCACTACATGTATCATCAGAAAGACATCAGGCATTTCAGAAAATTGTTATTTAAGTGAAACTATCAATTGTCCACCTCACCTAGCCTCCCATAACATCATTTGAAATACATACTACTCAATTTCAAGTTACCCACCCAAAACCCCCAATTTCCCACAGGTTCCCCTAGATAACATCATTTGAAATACATATTACTCAATTTCAAGTTACCCACCCAAAAACCCCAATTTCCCACAGGTTCCCCTAGATAACAGGTTGAGGGGGTAGGCATAAGTCAAAAACTTGACATTTGTTATGATAAAGAGCTATGAAATCAATCAGAGCATTACTCGTATTACCAGAAGGACCAAGGTGCATCAGAAAACTGTTGGTTAGGTGAAATTATGAATTGTCCAAGTTCTTTTGATGTGAAAACATTACATGTAAACTGATTTGTAAAATGCCCACATCACTTATACCACAGCATTCTTATAATATATGTAACTTACAACACGTTTTTCTCCTGAATCATCGTCATCATCCTCATCCCAGTCAGCAGGTAAAGCTTGAGTACACTCTAGTGCTTGTGTGTCATCCATTTTCTTATAAATTCAACAACCTGAAATAAAAAGAACAAGTAAACATTAGTTTCTATTGTACAACACTTTTAGGTTAATCTTTATGGTATGGACTCACTAAGCTAAGACAAACTGATGATGATATTCTTGTACAGGAATAAAAGCTGTAGTTAATGGTACAAAAATTAACCTACAGACATGAAGGGTAATGCCACAAATAAAGGAAAAAGACTGCAGAAAGCACTGCTCACAGCCTAAGTCCATGTAGTACTCATGAGTTCAGTTCTATCTTACTGTGCATGCCAAGGTGACAACAATGTTTCCTGGGGGATGTTGGTGGGCAAGTGTAATGTCAAGTGTAATGTCTAAATTGTAATGTCTAAATTGCTATGAATTGTAATGTCTAAATTGTAATGTCTAAATTGCAAGTGTAATGTCTAAATTGCTGAATAAAATTTGTGACATGGAATTGGCTGGTCTACAAAATCTTTATCACATATATTCAAGCAGGATAGAGCCCAGGCAATCAAAGTATATGGACACGTTTTCTGTTGATATGGGGGCTTCACCTTCTTCTAGGCTCAGCTTTTATAGTCATGTAATGATTTATTCCATATCTGATTGATTCCATGGACGCGGACATCAGTGCCTATGGTCATGTTACGTTCACACACAGATCTAATTGGTTCATTTGATATCCCTCGCATACGTCATCAACTGCAAATTCATCCAACTTGCCATCCCTTTAAACAAGTTTTGTATCATCTAGTAACGGCACTGGATGAGTAATATTGGTATGGATCCTGGATATAGTGGATTTTATACCCTTTGTAATACTGTTATTATCTATTAGTGAAGAAAATAGTATGAAAAAAAGAAATCACAAAGATGTGCTCTACTACATGGTAAGCTCGGATTTTAA
>NW_020870750.1:161628-166628 GCF_003789085.1 Penaeus vannamei | reverse complement strand
TGTGTATATATGTATGTATGTATATATATATATATATATATATAATATATATATATATATATATATATATATATATATATATATATATATATATATATATATATATATATATATAAATATATGTACATGAAAATGGGAGCAGCAAATTAGCCACTTAAAAACAAATGTTTCTTGCATCCCCATGCTCTATCTCATAGCAAGAAATGGTGTGGCTAGTTTGCCTGTCAATAGCTGTGAATTAAGGTTATAAATATAAAACTCATTATATGAATATTTGTATGTCCATATGTTTGTTGGTATATATATTTTAACATATACTCTTTGTAAGTCTGTAAGCGATGATGTAAAAACTGCTGTTTCTAGCATAACGTATGAACCATGCAAGATTCTTCAGCCCAGGCAATGAGAAACAGTAAAGGAAGACAGGAAATATTTTTGCACAAGCAACTTGTAAACCAGGTTAATATTGAATTGGATAACTTTTTGTACAAGATTCACTAAATGTCTTCTCTGTATAAAAACTTCTTACGAGTGAATTTGTGTACTTTCCAAGCGAGCCATTCATGTATTCATTTTTTTGTTACATTGAATGCAGTTGTTAGACTGCAAACAAATAGTAACATTCTAGTGGAAAATAAAACAACTACTTTGAAAAGTACTATTTCATTTTCTGTAAGTATATTCAATATATTGTCAGGGGAGAACATTATTACAATATATTTTTTTCAGCAGCAAAGAAAAACTGTCTATATGAAATCCTTGAAAAAATAACCTAATATATTTCTTATATGAATGAAAACTGACATTTTCACAATACAAGATATGTATCTGACCAGTTTTTATTGCATTTTTATCAGAAATACATACCACATACATATCAGATATGAGATGAAGAACCACCTGGCATATTTGAGTTAAAATTCATTTGATGTAATGAAAAATTAAAATAACTGAAGCTTCACACATTGAGACGGAGGAGCATGTAAACACTGCATTTCAAATTATCCAAGCTCGTTGCAACAAGTATACAAGTAATGACTGACAGGTAACAGATATCAGTTTTTTTAAGCTCATGTCTGATACATGTATGCTTCATAATCTTGCTGATGTATGCATTTTCTGATGAGGATATAATTGAAACCAGTCAAACACATATCTTGCACTGTAAAGACAGTTATTCTCATTCAAACGTTTCTCTACATACAATGAATACTCTACAAACTAACAGGTACTATTCATAATTCTAAAGGCCCTATCATCCTAGCAGTTTTCCATTAATTTCTGCGCTTCCATATGACCTTTGTATATGCAAATGGCTTAAACCTATCAGATTGACAAATTGTTTCAATTCATACATATCCACTTCCTTGTAAAAAGTCAAATTCAAGCTAAACAGTAACAAATTAAAGAAAAAGTGCTAGTGTGAGTAGGTTTTGAGAATAAGGGTTGACCGAATATTAGTACATTAATCAAAGTAATAACCAATAATAAAACAACTACCACCAAGTAGCATGCACTAAATAGGAAATATTTATGCTTATTTGTCGTTTCTCTTTTAATAAATGAAAGTTTAAATCATTCATACCAACCCATAGTTAATGTATTAATATTTTTAACTTAATATATAATATCACAACATAAAACAATCCCATGTCTAGGATATTACTACAGTACCTTCTGAATCAATGCATCACAAAGCATGTTCAGTTACATTCTCTATATTTGATCAAATAACATCATAAGATCATGATAAAAGTAAAGGAAAATGTTTGGCTGAATTTTAATTATATTTTGTCACAATCAATCTAAGCTATAACATCCTAAATATATGCAAAACATTATCCTTTCTTTGTTACAATAATTATGCTACATAATCTTGCGCAACAAGTTTTGCAATAGTGTTCAACTGAATATGTGATGTTCCCTCATAAATTGTGCCAATTTTGCAGTCTCGATAAAACTTCTCAACTGGGTAATCTTTGGTAAAACCAACACCACCCATAAGCTCCACACACTTGGATGTAACACGAGTGGCCACCTCTGTATGGAGAAAAAGAAATAAAGATCTTTTACAAGAAAAGGAAAGAAGCATGAAATTACAGTAACAGTAATCATAATAATAATTTTAAATAAAAAAATAGATAAAAGATTAACTAACAACCTTATTTTAATACTATAATTGGCTCAATATGGATATAGAGGCAGCACCACCCCTTTCAAAAGCATCAGTGATAGAGAACATATTGCACAGCATCATTTAACATCTGGCCCACAGCTAATATCTTGCAATAATATTATAAAACAATAAGATGCTTTAATACAAAGCTTTTAATTCTACATTTACTTTCGTAATACAAATATTCCTCCATGCAATCATGAATTGTGCCTGTGTGACTTTATGGGAAGGTGAGAGGTTATATTCATAAAATGTGACAGAATAAAATGAAGGATAGATGAATTTTTTTTTTTGTCTTATGCATAATTTACTGTTATAACTATGAAATCAGTTTGAGAATAAAGTAAAGGTTCTCAAAAAATCATTATGATTACCATGGTCACTGTAAAACTACAGCCAAAACAATGATAAAGCCAAAGTAATTCTCTGAATGAAAGAATTTGCAATCATAAGGACTTTACCCACATCCTATGGTTTGTTCATATCACTGATCACATTATTTCTACATAAATAGAAAATCCATCTAAAATTTAAACTTTCCAATTACTTATGCTTGTTTTAACATAATTAATGGGTCATAAGAAAAGTAAACTGGAAAAGAAACAAATACTAATACTCATATCATGAGTTAAATTTTAATAATGACTTCCAAATGTGAAGCAGCCCTGCCAAACAGCCTGCTAACCTTGCTTCCAAGGAAATAGCAATTCAAGCTAATTTTCAAGCTTTCTGATCACTTAATCTTGTATTAATGTACCCGATGATATATGACAAATGTGAATGCAAATCAATGAAAGCTGTAAACAAGATGAAACATTAAAACTGAAATTGTCAAATATTATCATCAAATTATCAACAGTGAAACAGCTGTGTGATTAAACTCTGGGAGTTGATAGGTCCCCCTATATATCCAGATTGAATGGGCTACAAGTCTTCTTTATCTAGATCTCATTCTCACTAATATAACATAATAATATATCATGATCCAATAACTTGGGTAATATCAAATCTACGTAAAAAGATAATCAGCAAGAAACAACAAAATATATACCTGAACTGTAAAGCTTTGCCATTCCAGCTTGTTTAATGAAAGGTTGTTTTGCTTCCCTCAGTCGAGCTGCATTATACACAAGTAGTCTTGCACATTCAATTTCTGTAGCCAGGTATGCTACTGCATGTTGCACAGCCTGTTAAAAATTGTTAATTAATTTTTTCTTGATTCTTTTCATTAATCAATCATATATTCAATATTGATAAATTCACTTCCAATCTTAGATTTGATAGTTGTAGTATGATATATGACAAATACCTGGAAATCAAACAGAGCTTTCCCAAACTGTTTACGCTGAAGCAGGTATGGAATGGTGGCATCGAGGCATCCCTGAGACAAACCAACCATTTGGGCACCAATACCTATACGTCCCTCATTTAACATCCCAATGGCATATTTATAACCATGTCCAAATTCTCCAAGAATATTTTCTTCAGGTACCTTGGGAGAAAATAATTATTCACATCACAAGTGAATTCATGAGAATATTCACACACAGAAATTACATTCCATAAATAATATCTATGAAGGGAGCTTTTAACCCATTCCATTTTGTAAAATTATTGGCAAAGGTTGGTGAAGCCAGGGTATATTAGTCATGAGTATGTGCAGCTCCATGTCTAGATAATTGTCTGGCTTGCTGCTAGGCTTGCATAATGTCATTAGGTAATGTCCAGTATCTGTTTTTTTTTCTCTAAAATGTGGCAACATGACACTTAGCATGAATGGGTTAAGGCTGTAACAAATTGAGATATACATACATTTTTTAGAAATCTTTAATAAACACTCACCACAACATTATCAAAATGTACTGCACATGTATTAGAGGCCCTGAGACCTAACTTATCCTCTTTCTTGCCAATTGATAAGCCAGGGGTTCCAGCATCAATGATAAAGCAGGTGATACCTTTGTAGCCCTTTAAGAGATCAAAGAAAAAATAAAACATGAGTTATGATTAACAACCTGCATTCTTAATAACAAAACTGCCTTTACTCCATGTTTTCTGAAACCAATATTGATGCTGTTATATGTTTTAAAGATATTATTATTATAATGTTTCTGACATTGCTAACAGCAATACAAAGTACCAGAAAATATTTCTGAAAATCAAGGCAAAGGGTAAACAGGTGAGATAGGTAGTACACATAACTGGCTCATTAGTGACTTATTACTTGTGGAGCAGTAGAAGTGTAAAGACAATTAAACAATCTCACCGTAGGCATGTCATGTACATACATCCCAAACCCCGAGGCAGCAGGTAATCAAACACAAAAAAATAATAGCTTGAAGTGTTTTCTGGTAGGGGTGAATGCATTTATTCCGTTATATGGCAAATAGTTATCTAAGTACCATATTTCTGCATTCAAGTATTAACTTACAAAATGAGATTGTTTAAATCTAGATGCATTTTTTCCCCTTAATATCATACTCATTTGTAATTATATTCATACAGGTATTTATAATTCATGAAAAAAGAAAGAAAAAAAAAGGATATATTTCTATATTCCATATAATCACTAAATGTTTTGAAGGGGATCACTATAAATCTCATACATGGTAGACAAAACTGAACGTCTGATCACTTACTGCAGAAGGATTGGCATTTGCCATCACAAGGAATACACCAGCCTGTGGTGCTGAAGATATCCACATTTTGGAACCATTAATGACATAGTTGCTCCCATCTTTCACTGCCACAGTCTTTAATGCAAAGGCATCAGACCCTGATTCTGCCTCAGAGAGACAGAAGCTTCCTGTCTGCTTAATGACAT
>NW_020870750.1:148487-161528 GCF_003789085.1 Penaeus vannamei | reverse complement strand
AAGAGAGAGAGAGAAGAGAGAGAGAGGAGAGAAAGAGAGGAGAGAGAGAGAGAGAGAGAGAGGAGAGAGAGAGAGAGAGAGGAGAGAGAGAGAGAGAGAGAGAGTAGAGAGAGAGGAGAGAGAGAGAGAGAGAGAGAGGGAGAGAGAGCGAGAGAGAGGAGAGAGAGGAGAGACGAGAGAGGGAGAGAGAGGGAGAGAGAGAGAGAGAGAAGAGAGGAGGAGAGAGAGAGAGAGAGAGAGAGAGAGAGAGAGTGGAGAGAGAGAGAGAGAGAGAGAGAGAGAGAGAGAGAGAGAGAGAGAGAGAGAATGAAAAGTGAAACAAGAAGATAATGAGTGAAGGTCAAAATTCTCTAGACTTAAAAATCCACAACTGCTAAAGAGCATGATCTTACCATTTCTGTGGCCAGCTTTGGGAGGTACTTTTGCTTTTGTTCTTCTGTGCCATATTTGCGGAATAAAGTGTTGAAAAGTGTGTTCTGGAGGTCACATAACAAGCTTATAGATGGGTCAACCTTGGCTAACTCTTCAATAACCAAATTTGCCACAAAAAATGTTGATCCACAGCCTCCATACTCAGGTTCAGTCTCAATGGCCATAAACTGTAGATATAATCAAAACACCATTTTTTTTATTTTATTGATGCTTATTGATGATAAAAATCACTTTTTCCTTTTGGGTAAAACCTTAATTATCCAATATGAAAATATTATCAAGGTAATTACATCTGTGTAATCCAAATGAAATAACTAACAATCTGATTGGCTCAAAATACTAGTGACACTCCATAAAGCTTTTACAACAATCTACTGTATCATTACCTCCTACACCTATCAGGATTAGAATTTTTTTAAAGGAATCACAAAAATTGTAGAAACGAAAAAAAAAAAAAAAGATCATGGATACCTTACCCCATTTTCATACATGCCTCTTACAAGTGACGGATCATAACAGCCTTCTTCGTCCATCTTGCTTACTAGGGGGGCAACTTGTTCACGAGCAAATTTTGCCACTGAAGCATATAAATAAAGTACAGATAATTAATAAAATAAACAAGTTATATAAGAGTTATATGCAACTAGTATACAATAAAGAATAACAGTGTTATCATTGAGACATGGGCAATAGTCACTGCTAACTTCATAAGGCCAACCTGTTTCTTTCATCATAAGCTCCTCATCAGAAAGCACAGTGAGGGGGGAGGGGAGGAATCCAAGTGTCTCTTCCAGCTGAGGCACATTTTTCTGTTGCCAAGGGCCTACTCCCGAAGCTGAATGGAGCCATCGAGGCCTTAGGAAGCCTCGGCTGGACGTCACCTGACAAAAGGGTATAGTCTTTTGGTACTGATTCAGAAATTATTTTCTTGGTAAAAAATAAAACTGTTCTGTAAAAACTAGATAAGTGCAGGCTACTTACAATATAAATAAAGTTCTCTTGACTACAACACTATTTAAGCACATATACACAGTACTTAAATAAATAAACATAAATACAAAATCACTAACTGACATAATTCTATTCTCATAAATAGAAGCCTACATATCTTGGTAATTTTCTATATTACCTTCGCCTCTCCGATATCGACGATTTTGATATCGTTGGATTCCTCTCACTCTGTACAATCCAAATATATAAGTTTTATTGCGCGGACCCCCCCCCCATTAGCGGCAAACTTGGCCCTGATACCAGGGGTGACAATGTTGGAGCGGCGGACATAATATAGAAAATTACCCTAATAATATAACCCACAGTGAAAATAACTATGGTTATTCACATGACTTTCCACTGCAGGGGGCTGTGCCCCCTGCAACCCCCGCTGCCCGAGGACACAAAATATCCCCACGTATTCACGGCAGATAGAGCGCACACAACTAGATGCATCAAAAAAGGCACAAACCCGCTGACCCGACGAGGGCGGGTCACCGCCGCTCTTCTGTTCATGGTATACCTTGTTCATCCTGATTATACTACAATCATATTTGTATACAATGTTGACTATATCAAGGTTAGTATGCTGATTCAGTGGGAATGTTATGAGGTTAATGTAATACGTCCGCCGCTTCAAGATCGCCGATAACTGTGTAACGCTCTAGCCTGCCGGGAATACGTGGTGGAGGTTTTGGTCCTGGCGGGGGTTGGGGGCGGCAGCTCCCCCAGGGGAGGTCACAGGGGGCACACCCCTGCAATGGAAATCATGTGAATACCATGGTTATTTTCACTGTGGGTTATATTATTAGTGCTATTTAACCCTGCATTTTCCCTGGAACCTTTCATGCCCTCCCCTGCTATTGGGGCCAAGTTGGTCGCTAATGGGGGGTTTCCGCACAATAAAACTATATATTTGCAATGTGGACGTGAGGGATCCAACGATACCAAAATCGTCGACATTGGAGAGGCCAAGGTAATTTAGAAAATTACCCATATCTTAATATAATAAAGAACAGAGAAAAAATTAAAGTAGTTTTCATTATTTGTTACTATTTTCATACAGATATTCAAATAATATTTACGTAATTTTTTACGTACGACATATCGCCAGTCCCAACTCCATGTCACAAAATTTATTTATCGATTTAAGTTGCCGTGACTGGATATGTCCAAGAGGAGGGTTAATTGTTGATGCCCTCCAACAAACCCTGGAAAACATTGTCCTCATCTTGGTATGCACAGCAAGATTGAGCTGAAGCTGAGGAGCACCAAGTGAACTCAAGCTGTGAGTGTCACTATTCGTAAACTTTTACCTTCATTTGTGAAGTTACCGTTTGCGTCTGAAGATTATTTCTTGAACCATCTGCAGATTATTTCTTGAACTGATGACAACATTTTGTCCTTTACAAGAATATCACATTCAATTTGCCATAACTTAGTGTGTCAATACCATAAAGAATAACCAATATCTATGATCCGAAGAAACATTGATCTGTGACTGTGTGTGCCCTTTGGACACTGCCCGAGGGGTGGGTTGGTAGGGTGCTCTACCCCAATAGCCCCAGTTAGAAAATATGTTGTTTTTTGCAGACGCATCGTAACGAGCAACATAAACATATGGGCTGTAACTTGCGAGCAAAGGTCATATATGGTGTGAGCAACAGCGTTAGTTTTTTCACTCTTGCTAACAATGTTCTGAAGGGACTTTGTAATTAAGTGATTGTTATTCATATTTGATTTTACAAATGGATCGACTTTTTTTGTTTCATTTTGTTGTGTTACTTGTGTTAAAATTCAAATGTCTGTGAGACAGAAAATTGGGTGTGAGTAAAAATGATCTTAGCGGCGACTCAAAAACTATTTCAGTCTGGTGTCACTGTGAGGATCTGCGTGTCTTCACCTTATATACATGCCAGGACAGAGCCAAACTTGGAAGGACTAGGTGGACTTCGGTTATGAGCAGCACTTTCTGCAACATCTTTCCTTTATTTGTGCCGTTACCATACATGTCTGCAGTTTATTCCTTGTACCAACGACAACAACTTTTATTCTCTACAAGAATATCACCCTCAATTTCCCCAACCTTAGTGCGTCCATACCATAAAAATCAACCTTTAGATATATTCGCTCTGTTGCTGGCATATAATGGTCATTCTGTCCATTACAGGCAAGTATACAATGTACTATATGACAGTGGAAAACGGAAACTATGCCCTCAGACTGAACGGATCCTACATGATAGGGACCGTCTAGTTGAGATGGTGAGTTGTCGGTCCTCAAATAAGGCTTTAGGGTAGAAAATTCTTCATTTGCAGAAATTGTGTAACAGTGGTAGTTGGTACTTAACAACCTCCCTTTGAACAGAAACATTAATTACCAACATGCCATACTGTGCTATCATTTGCTTCAGAATCAGCTTCCCATGAATGTTGTGAAGTGTTAATTAGATAAACGTACAAAATATTAACTTACAAGAGCTTTGCTGAAGCGACCAAACGTAGCTGCCATCATTCAACCTGGTCAGGAGTACCAATAACAAAACAGCTGATCGGAAAGGATTTTTCCTCTTTAAACTTAAATTAAAATACTGGTGGATTTGAGCACTGTATTTAAAACTGATTATTGAAATGATGCTAAAGTATCCCTTTTAGCAAGTTTCCTTTTCAAAATTTAGCATGGGAAATTGTCACATGTGATTACACAACTAAACATACTTACTTTTCATTTCAAGGCGCTATAACCAACGATTGTAAGAGGACAAATTATTGATATGCAATTTTGTGTATTTACTTCGAAATATTGAAAAATGTTTTAAGAAAATCAGCCGCACAGGGGTTGGTAGGCCTGGGCGAGGTTCCCAGGATGCACCGCGGCCTCAGACCTTCCTCTACAGTGGTGGTGCGATTGATCATGTAGGTCCTCCGAAAGTTTCACTTTATCTTACTTTATCTTGGCTGTCTTGTACCATCGGCGTGAGTGAAAGTGGGGGAGTGTTCTAGATATAACAATGTTTGTTAGAAACGAGTAACAGAATGATCAAGTAATCCGATGATAAATAAGAGGGAAGAAATACTGTGAAATGTGTATTGGAAGCATAACATCAGTGCCGACTCGATGTAAACACGTGAAGTTCATAACACTTCAGAGGGTCGGTTCGAGTTTTTTCTTAAATTTAATCATACTGTATCTTAAATGGTACATAGTGATTGAAAAACCCAGATTAAGAATTCGGATAAATGCATTTTTACTGAATGAAATAGATTGCACATGTGAATATGGCTTGGCGAGGTGCTTGCCTTGAGTTCGGGAAATAGCTTTTATTTTTTACAAGGTAAAGGACGAATAGAATCGCAAAGTCCGGTGATGGTAAAGACGTTCGTGCTAAGGTTGAGGTTTGTGTTTATTGGTAGTTCGAAAATGGGTTTCTGGGAGACCGAGGTTAGTAGACCTAGAAGTTTCAATGCTTGGTCTTTCATGTTTCATACAAAGGACCGAGAGAATTAAAAAGCGAAGGTGATTTTACAGAATAGTTCGGTCTATAGGATCTCGACGAATTTATTACTGATGGATTCCTCTCTACAAGTAAATGTGGGTGGCTTGTAACCCCTGTGGCACTTCCAAGGGAGACTGCCGTTCCCCTCAACCCCTGCAACGAAGCATGAAGGATCTATGATGCATTCATGAGAGGAGGGTGTTTGGGACACTCGTTGTGGGCTCACATGTTGGTCGTACGCTCTTGGAGGATTCTATGTTCCATTTCAGGGGTTTGGGTGGCGGCAGTCTCTCATGGGGAGAAAAAATATACAGTAAGACTATGGAACTTTTGATCTGCAATGGGCGATATTATTCTAATACTAATACTGTAAGTACAAGTACACTTGACACTGAATTTTTAAACGCGCTAATACACGTACATGTGCTTGGACCCAACGCTGGTGAACTAGCTGGTGAGAGGAATCCATCTATATCAAAATTTGTAGCAATTTCAGTTTGTGAAGTTATTCTAAACAAGTACCTTGTCTGTCAAGTTTAAAGCTGTGTGGTAAGATTAACAATAGCATTTTAATTTTTTCCTTTTCTGTAATACACCTTGTACCACCAGTCATGGCAGGCAGAAATAAGATCCTAAACATGGAAACGGTTTGCTTCCTGGAGCAGCCCCTCTTTCAGTCATGGCTCCATCATCCTGGCCCTCAAGCCAAATTTTTTCATGTTGGGTATGGCCACCTGGATCCAAGGGGTTTTGATAAACTCAAAATTACAGTGGCATGGCATGCTCACTGTAATGTTTTGGCGAATTTTCATCTTTTTATGGGCTTTTCTATTTAAAATGTTGCAGCCATTGTCTGGGAAACCCATGAAATTTTAAGTTGGGATAACCTTTTTTAATTGGAGCATATCATCTGCTTAAAAATGTTTCCCAATATAAGGTGTTACAGTGATGCCATGTCCCCAGAGCTTGAATCAACTGCTTGCAGCTAGTATTTTTATTTACATATTACTTGATCCTTCTTGTAAATACAAGCTCCATAGGTGAATATGAAAGTCTGCAAACTTGTTGGGGGGGGGGGGGATGCACTATCTCAATAGCAACCTGTAATTGTCTAAATAAAATAAATACCACTTAAACATCTGTAAAAATTGTAATTATATGTAAGACGAGCCTAAATTTATCACGGCAACAATAGAAAGGCCGTATAATAAACGAGCTAAACTTTGTCTGACGGACACCGAATGAAACACCGCTCAAGTAAACAAGCGCAACTCGCAATGTGTACAAACCCGATATGTGATACACAATTTTTTCACAAACATTAAATGTTATGCTAACCAAAATAACGAACACAAAATATCAAATTAATTCACCCTCCGCGTATTCGCATGTCAATTTATTTTAAAAATTATTAAACAATATACAACTCATAACGTCACTCTACAGACGAGATGCGGCGTGGAGGAACTAATGAAATATTTTATTCTCCGCCGGATACAACATTTTTAATATGTGCTTGGCAAAGTACCCGGCGAAGTGAAATTGCATCTAACTTTTCTATTATCATTTTTGGGGGGTTTGTCGCATCTACATGAATGTCGTTGCATTTGGGGCATTTAAGGGCTACCGATATGAGGGCATGCAACCAGCATATTCCTCCACGAATTGTCAGTACCTACCGTAAAAAAATGTTTGAATAACACTTTATCCACTATGATAAAAGGTACACTATTTTTTCAATTGTCTTTAAAACCTATAAATAAAAAACAAACATTGAAACAAATATCTTTAACTTACCACATGTCACACCGCACACAAAAATTGCTAGGTCCTTACACGTCAAGAGCTTACCGGAAAGTTTTCAAGTAATGAACATTTTTTTTCCGACATGGGAGGCAATTAAGGTAAAGAGGCAGTAACGTTACATTGTTAACAGTAAATCTACGTTATGATAACGAAATTATAATCATAAAATATATACATTACAAAGAACAATACTTGAAATGTATAAGCATAAAAGGAAGAGGAAATGTTAGTAGAAATAGTATTAAATAATGGATCAAAATATTAGTAATCGGTAATGCTTCCACGTTGGTTGAAAGTAGTGCAAAGAAAACGTGACGTTTAGAGAAAATGCGGGTATAGAAAATGGAAATACAGAAAACTAGACACGTATAGAAAACGAGTTTATAGAAAATGCAGACATAAACAAACGACTCTGCTGCAGAAGTCGATTTGGACTTAGTCTCTGCGGTGCGCGCGCGCATTTTTCCATTTAACGGTAAATATAAGGCCTGTGCATCTTAAGATTACTCCTATCCTACTCTATTTCTTCGCTCTTAAGATGGCGGGCCATTTTCCTCTATCTACACGCGTCATGGTCTTCAACCTCTACGAGTTTTGGTTGATACTCTACATGAGCCAAATAAACATTTGCCTTTACTCTAGTGGTAAAGTTTTTCATGATGAGACCAGTTAATCCATTTTATGAGAGATGTGGTTGCCGGGTGCTGAGACACCTGTCCGTCTCTGTATGTAGTCACTGAGCTAATTTAAGGTTCTCTTGAATGTGGCATCACACTAACATACAAGTTTCCTTGCAACCACACCAGGCTTTGCCTGGCTCACGGATTTTATATCTAATCTGAGACTAAAGGGATTCTGTACAAGTTTTGAAGATAGGATTTTGTCTAATCCAAGTATTTTTTTTTTTTTCCAGCATCCATCATGAAGATCAAAATGGTAACGGAGTCCGGCGTAAAAACCGGCAACGTTACTTCAGCGCCCCTTCCCATATCAAGAGAAAATTCATGTCTAGCCCCTTATCAAAGGAACTGCGTCAGAAATACAATGTCCGTGCCATGCCAATTCGCAAAGATGACGAAGTTCAGGTGAGTACTTAAGAAATCCATTTAAAAAAAGAATTCACTTTTTAAAATATGGAAGCTCATTATTAATAACCATTTTTGGTGCTCCAGAACTGTTCATTACTTTAGACTTCAGTAGGCGGGTGAATGGTAAATTCACTTTCTTGTAATAGATGAATGTGGATCTTTCCAAGGTGCACATAATAGGTTATTGATAGTAGCATTAGTGAATATTTTTATTTGAAAAGATTTAATGATGAAACACTTAATCCATTCACTGAGAGACGTGGTTGCTATAAGGACTGAGGCAGCTGTCCGTCTCGGTGTGCAGTCCTGAAGTCTGTCCAAGGTTCTCTTGCACAAGACATCACCTAGCACACAGGTTTTTAATAGCAACCACACTAGGCTTTGCCTGGCTCTGAGATTATAAAGGAGAACTGAACTTTTAACAATCACATGAGTAATGATAATAGGGAAACAGGCATTATAAAAGTTGATTTTTCCCAGGTTGTGCGTGGACATTACAAAGGACAACAGGTTGGCAAAGTAGTCACTGTTTATCGTAAGAAGCTCTGCATCTACATCGAGAGAATTCAGCGTGAAAAGGCCAATGGTGCATCAGTCTATGTTGGCATCCACCCTTCAAAGGTATATCAATTTGGCTTTTGCATGCTCATATTGCTAACTTGAGGCAATTATTTCCATTTTTTTTTTTTTTTTTTTTTTTTTTTTTTTTTTTTAGATTGTATTTCTAAAATTTTCTTAAGGCTAGGAAAGTATACTGTCATTAGTTCAAGACTTTAATGCACCTTAAGGAATTGTAACTGCTGTAGTTGGTCACCATAATTTGATTAGTAATTTAAAATTGTCAAAGGAATTTCAGGAGACTGAAACATCTAGTGAAATAAGTTTTATTCCAGGTTGACAAAGATTTTTAAAAGAGAAATAGAACTAAAATTTTGTATACTTGTTACTTCTACTGTTGACTTGATTGAATGTGAAGAGGATGCTTCTTTAACTTTATATTTGTTTTGGAGAAGCTTGTACAGTTGTTTGTTTTTGCCAGGTCTGTATTGTCAAGCTGAAGATGACCAAGTCCCGCAAGAGGATACTGGAAAACAAAGCTGCTGGTCGGGCTGCAGCTCAGGGCAAAGACAAGGAGAAGTTCACTGCTATGGACACATCATCTTAAATACAGATCTTGTGATTAATATTTCTTTTTTTTTATCCTCAATGCCCAAATGAGAGTTGTAGATTTAAAGATCGCATGAGCAAGGGAATAGAATTGAGGGTAAAGAAAAAACAAGAACATCTCTTTGAAAGCTACTGAACTTGATTCTTGTATATGAATTTTTATTAATGTGCGTTCCAACTTTATTACTGACAATTAGTCTTGAGTGAATGTTTCTTCGAGGCAGAACACGTGCTGATATAGATTTGGAGAAAAAACTGGTTAAAAAAAAGCTAACCTACAAGTTCCCAGATCAATGACCATTTGTGTTGCCTATTTCTGTCCACAACCTGACATGTCATGACATTATACTTGAAAGACTGTATAAAACAGATTGTGATCTTGATACATAGCTTTACTTGGGGAGGGGGGCTGTGAATATTCATTTGATATCTTTCAATACACAATGAATTTTATAATTCCCACATTGAATGTAACTATGTAAGTTTAATTACTTTTACCCATTTACTCCCAAATCCTTCATAATTTTAAGGCTATTTACAGGTTATCAACAGCATCTTAAAATATATTCCTTGTTATTCCCAAGTAAATGTTTTGATTTTCAAGCTTTGAAAATACATTGATGAAATATATTTCATAAAAAGACTGCTTTTCAAATATGTCATCTTATTCTTTCCGATTCCAAAGATTTTGCACATTCCAATTTCCCACAGTGCTATATGACCTTAGATATCTAGCACATCTTGCTTTTTACCATTACACAGATTGTACCAAAAATTATATTTTGAACACCCTTCAATCCCATGCCTCCTGTTGCTTAGTTGGAGATGTACCCAGTGCTAGGACCCCCCCCAAAAAAAAAAAAAAAAAAAAAAAAAAAAAAAAAATGTAACTGACCCAAGCCTCAATGTCCCCTATCAGATAGCCAGATTTCAGATCTGCAGTTCCCTGAACCATGGATCTCATGACCACAACCCAAACACAGCTACTACAACCTTCCCAATCCCTTGCTCGTGTGGGGGAGGCTTAAGTGGGTGTCACACTAGCACAATTTTTTTTTTTTTTTTCTCTCTCGCAACTGCTTGTATTTTGGGTGGACTTTCTTTCCACAACATAGCCCCAATCCCTTTCCGTTGTTGTCGTGGGAGGGGCTTAGGAGATGAACCAGGCCCAATGCAGGGGATCTTCCCTCCTTGGACCTCACCAAATTTGCAGTTTTCTCTTCTTCCCCAACCCTTCTATCCAATTCCTAAGGTGTAAGAGCCGTGTTGAAAGGATAAAAGGCATTGACGGCTTCAGGGAGCCATGGGCACAATATTTCTTGGTAAATCATTTAGCCCTTATCCCATATGGGGACCTTAAGGGGTGAACCTTTTTAACCTTCCCCACATATGTCAGGTTTACCATTGCCAGTAATGAAGATTTTGTACCTTATTAGGGGCACTGAGGATTGCCCCTTTATCAGCTAGCCTCAACACATACTGCCAACTTGACCCATCCCGAATCATCTACCCAGGTTACAACTCAACCCTTAAGACACCTCATCCTCACTTCCAACATCTTCCAGCCCACTTCCTGAACAATCATCATTAACATTCTACTGCCGCCTCCCTTATTACAACTCTTCAACCTTATCATCCACGCCTCCATAATACCTCACTTCACATCACTCCCTCCTACTGTCCTTGACCCACTTCCTCATACATTTTGAATAATCTCTTTGGACAGTTAAGTGGGGACCGATTCTTTATAGTTCCATCAAAAAATACATTATGGACCCCATATGTATTTTATAGATGCTTGGAGATATTGTTGAAAGAGAAGGGTATTATCAGAGTAAGGGCCTGTGGGGTGGGAGGTGCATGAAACATTGGTCCCATTTGGCTGGGCTAAATAGAATATTTAAGTATTTGTAAAGATGGAGTGTTAGAAGGACGGGGATGTGTGGAAGAGGGAGTAGTGTTACAGGGAGGGGAGATAAGCCTATAAGTAGTTATAAGGAGGATGGATGATTGATGAAAAAGGTTGTGGGATAGAGGTGAAGATTTTGAGGAATTTGGAGTCTTGACTTGGTGGATAATGTACTAGCAGGCATTTAGGAGTGGGTTAATGGTTAAGATAAATGTGCTAGACATCTAAGGTCATATAGCAATATAGGAAGTTAGTAGAGGGATGTCAGGTGATAGTTGTTGGTGTCAACTATCTAGAATAGTGTTGAGAGGTTGAAGATGAGGAAAAGATTATGGTGGTTTAGTTAAGGGAGTTAGATCAAGTGAAGGATATTTTATGTGTCTGAGGAAGGAGAACAGGTTGTCGAGGCAGAAACTGTGAGATTCTGTAAGGATGTCTGATATGTTGGGAGGTCGGTGAAGGGAGGATAGGTGTGGAAAAGCAGAGGTACGGGCTATATTAAAGCGTGACAGGACAAGAGAATGTGTGGGACTGAAAGAGGGATGTTACATAGGACATAGGGCGGCGTCTGAGTGGACATCAGATTAGGTATGTGTTGGCGGTGTGGCCAATACGTAATCGTGCGAGGGCAGTCTCCCAACGTCTGTTTTTGTGAAATGGAGCTGACCAAGAGTTAGGAGTGGGTATATTCAGAGTTGTGGTCAAAGGAGAGCCTGGGTCGGGGAACCGAGAGTTTGAATAGGTGGGCTATTTGATGAAGGGGCAAGCCTCATTGCCCCTAATAAGGGATAATGTCTTCATTATTGGCCATGACAAGCTAGACTATGTTGGGGGAAAGAAAATCCACCGTGCCCATAGCTCCCTCAGACCGTTCAGGACTGCACAAAGTCGGCTTTTCTTCCTTTCAGGCACGGCTCTTACACCTTAGGAAGGATTGTAGAAGGGGTTAGAGAAGAAACGGAAATAAAAAACAGGAGGGGAAAAAGATCGTGCAAAATTAGTTGAGTTGGGGGCTGGGGCTCAAGGAAGGCGAGATCACAGCATTGGGTACCAGTCCCAGTGTCTAAGCCCCTACACGACAACAGCGGGTAAAGGATTGGAGGGAGGGAGGAAAAGAAAAGACTAAGCAAAAATTAGTTGAGCAAGGGCAGAGGCCCAAGGTATGGGTGATCCTGTAACTTGGTTTCAGTCTCCGTCTCCTAAGCCCACCCACGACAATGAGAAAGGTATTAGGAGGGAAATGTTGGTGAAACATCAATGCATTTAGTTAATGTTGCTTTAGAGTTACAAAATTATTGTCATAAATGTTTCATGTTTGAAAATAAATGTGCTAGGCATCAAAGGTCATATAACACTATGGTAAAGTATTGTGTCAAGGGCAAAAGAGTTAAAAATTCAATAAAAATGTTAGATGTCAAAGGTTTGAGAGCATTTTAGGATAGTATGGTAGTGAAAAGGGAAAATGGGGAACAGTGGACTAGAGTTTAGGAGGTGTGTGATTGAATGAATTATATTGTATCTGTCACTGGGGAAGGTATAGCAAAAATGTTCAAGGAAGAATAGAGGTAGCTGTTAAGAAAGTAAGAGATGAATCCAGGGAGAGGTTTGGTTTGGGTGGCTGAGAGGATGGGTTATGTGGAAAAGAATGAGATTCTGGGGGGGTTGGTGTGGGTGGTTTGAGAGGAATGAGGTATTTTGGAAGGGGTAGGGGGAATATAAGGGGTAGAGCAACTGAGGGAATTGCAGTGCGACCGTGACTGGGGAAGGAATAGGAACATTATTCAAGGAAACAAAGGTGGCTGTTGGAGAAGTAGGAGGAGAATAATCCAGGGGATAAGAAGGGGGACTGGGGAAGGTGGTGAAGTATCAAAAAGAATGTCTGGTGGGGAGGGGTCTGGAGAAGGACACTGTTGGGAGAGAGGGAATTCGTATGAGTGGGGGGCAGTAGACAAGGTGGGTATGTTGGGGGGGTGTTGGAGGAAGGGGGGTGGAGGGAACTTGAGGAGGATGGATATCTGCAAATACTTCAAATGTAGGAGTAGGGAGCAGATGGATATATTGGGTGGATGAGGGTGCAAAGTGTTCCTTGGGTCATCTTTCGGAAGTTTTGGATGTTTTCAAGGGTTTCTGGATGGGTGTTGGGTGAAGGGACT
>NW_020870750.1:137500-143387 GCF_003789085.1 Penaeus vannamei | reverse complement strand
TAACACTTTATCCACTATGATAAAAGGTACACTATTTTTTCAATTGTCTTTAAAACCTATAAATAAAAAACAAACCTTGAAACAAATATCTTTAGCTTACCACATGTCACACCGCACACAAAAATTGCTAGGTCCTTAGATGTCAAGAGCTTACCGGAAAGTTTTCAAGTAATGAACATTTTCTTTCCGACATGGGAGGCAATTAAGGTAAAGAGGCAATAACGTTAAATTGTTAACAGTGAATCTACGTTATGATAACAAAATTATAGATCATAAAATATATACATTACAAAGAACAATACTTGAAATGTACAAGCATAAAAGGAAGAGGAAATGTTATTAGAAATAGTATTAAATAATGGATCAAAATATTAGTAATCGGTAATGCTTCCACGTTGGTTGAAAGTAGTGCAAAGAAAACGTGACGCTTAGAGAAAATGCGGGTATAGAAAATGGAAATACAGAAAACTAGACATGTATAGAAAACGAGTTTATAGAAAATGCAGATATAAACAAACGACTCTGCTGCAGAAAGTCGATTTGGATTTAGTCTCTGGGCGGTGCGCAGCGCCGCCATTTTTTTCCATTTAACGGTAAATATAAGGCCTGTGCATCTTAAGATTACTCCTATCCTACTCTATTTCTACCGCTCTTTAAGATGGCGGGGCCATTTTCCTCTATCTACACGCGTCATGGTCTTCAACCTCTACCGAGTTTTGGTTGATACTCTACATGAGCCAAATAAACATTTGCCTTTACTCTAGTGGTAAAGTTTTTCATGATGAGACCAGTTAATCCATTTTATGAGAGATGTGGTTGCCAGGGTGCTGAGACACCTGTCCGTCTCTGTATGTAGTCACTGAGCTAATTTAAGGTTCTCTTGAATGTGGCATCACACTAACATACAAGTTTCCTTGCAACCACACCAGGCTTTGCCTGGCTCACGGATTTTATATCTAATCTGAGACTAAAGGGATTCTGTACAAGTTTTTGAAGATAGGATTTTGTCTAATCCAAGTTTTTTTTTTTTTTTCCAGCATCCATCATGAAGATCAATAAAATGGTAACGGAGTCCCGGCGTAAAAACCGGCAACGTTACTTCAGCGCCCCTTCCCATATCAAGAGAAAATTCATGTCTAGCCCCTTATCAAAGGAACTGCGTCAGAAATACAATGTCCGTGCCATGCCAATTCGCAAAGATGACGAAGTTCAGGTGAGTACTTAAGAAATCCATTTAAAAAAAGAATTCACTTTTTAAAATATGGGAAGCTCATTATTAATAACCATTTTTGGTGCTCCAGAACTGTTCATTACTTTAGACTTCAGTAGGCGGGTGAATGGTAAATTCACTTTCTTGTAATAGATGAATGTGGATCTTTCCAAGGTGCACATAATAGGTTATTGATAGTAGCATTAGTGAATATTTTTTATTTGAAAAGATTTAATGATGAAACACTTAATCCATTCACTGAGAGACGTGGTTGCTATAAGGACTGAGGCAGCTGTCCGTCTCGGTGTGCAGTCCTGAAGTCTGTCCAAGGTTCTCTTGCACAAGACATCACCTAGCACACAGGTTTTTAATAGCAACCACACTAGGCTTTGCCTGGCTCTGAGATTATAAAGGAGAACTGAACTTTTAACAATCACATGAGTAATGATAATAGGGAAACAGGCATTATAAAAGTTGATTTTTCCCAGGTTGTGCGTGGACATTACAAAGGACAACAGGTTGGCAAAGTAGTCACTGTTTATCGTAAGAAGCTCTGCATCTACATCGAGAGAATTCAGCGTGAAAAGGCCAATGGTGCATCAGTCTATGTTGGCATCCACCCTTCAAAGGTATATCAATTTGGCTTTTGCATGCTCATATTGCTAACTTGAGGCAATTATTTCCATTTTTTTTTTTTTTTTTTTTTTTTTTTTTTTTTTTTTTTAGATTGTATTTCTAAAATTTTCTTAAGGCTAGGAAAGTATACTGTCATTAGTTCAAGACTTTAATGCACCTTAAGGAATTGTAACTGCTGTAGTTGGTCACCATAATTTGATTAGTAATTTAAAATTGTCAAAGGAATTTCAGGAGACTGAAACATCTAGTGAAATAAGTTTTATTCCAAGGTTGACAAAGATTTTTAAAAGAGAAATAGAACTAAAATTTTGTATACTTGTTACTTCTACTGTTGACTTGATTGAATGTGAAGAGGATGCTTCTTTAACTTTATATTTGTTTTGGAGAAGCTTGTACAGTTGTTTGTTTTTGCCAGGTCTGTATTGTCAAGCTGAAGATGACCAAGTCCCGCAAGAGGATACTGGAAAACAAAGCTGCTGGTCGGGCTGCAGCTCAGGGCAAAGACAAGGAGAAGTTCACTGCTATGGACACATCATCTTAAATACAGATCTTGTGATTAATATTTCTTTTTTTTTATCCTCAATGCCCAAATGAGAGTTGTAGATTTAAAGATCGCATGAGCAAGGGAATAGAATTGAGGGTAAAGAAAAAACAAGAACATCTCTTTGAAAGCTACTGAACTTGATTCTTGTATATGAATTTTTATTAATGTGGTTCCAACTTTATTACTGACAATTAGTCTTGAGTGAATGTTTCTTCGAGGCAGAACACGTGCTGATATAGATTTGGAGAAAAAACTGGTTAAAAAAAGCTAACCTACAAGTTCCCAGATCAATGACCATTTGTGTTGCCTATTTCTGTCCACAACCTGACATGTCATGACATTATACTTGAAAGACTGTATAAAACAGATTGTGATCTTGATACATAGCTTTACTTGGGGAGGGGGGGCTGTGAATATTCATTTGATATCTTTCAATACACAATGAATTTTATAATTCCCACATTGAATGTAACTATGTAAGTTTAATTACTTTTTACCCATTTACTCCCAAATCCTTCATAATTTTAAGGCTATTTACAGGTTATCAACAGCATCTTAAAATATATTCCTTGTTATTCCCAAGTAAATGTTTTGATTTTCAAGCTTTGAAAATACATTGATGAAATATATTTCATAAAAAGACTGCTTTTCAAATATGTCATCTTATTCTTTCCCGATTCCAAAGATTTTGCACATTCCAATTTCCCACAGTGCTATATGACCTTAGATATCTAGCACATCTTGCTTTTTACCATTACACAGATTGTACCAAAAATTATATTTTGAACACCCTTCAATCCCATGCCTCCTGTTGCTTAGTTGGAGATTGTACCCAGTGCTAGGACCCCCCCCCAAAAAAAAAAAAAAAAAAAAAAAAAAAAAAAATTGTAACTGACCCAAGCCTCAATGTCCCCTATCAGATAGCCAGATTTCAGATCTGCCAGTTCCCTGAACCATGGATCTCATGACCACAACCCAAACACAGCTACTACAAACCCCTTCCCAATCCCTTGCTCGTTGTGGGGGAGGCTTAAGTGGGTGTCACACTAGCACAATTTTTTTTTTTTTTTCTTCTCTCGCAACTGCTTGTATTTTGGGTGGACTTTCTTTCCACAACATAGCCCCCAATCCCTTTCCCGTTGTTGTCGTGGGAGGGGCTTAGGAGATGAACCAGGCCCAATGCAGGGGATCTTCCCTCCCTTGGACCTCAGCCAAATTTGCAGTTTTCTCTTCTTCCCCAACCCTTCTATCCAATTCCTAAGGTGTAAGAGCCGTGTTGAAAGGATAAAAGGCATTGACGGCTTCAGGGAGCCATGGGCACAATATTTCTTGGTAAATCATTTAGCCCTTATCCCATATGGGGACCTTAAGGGGTGAACCTTTTTAACCTTCCCCACATATGTCAGGTTTACCATTGCCAGTAATGAAGATTTTGTACCCTTATTAGGGGCACTGAGGATTGCCCCTTTATCAGCTAGCCTCAACACATACTGCCAACTTGACCCATCCCGAATCATCTACCCAGGTTACAACTCAACCCTTAAGACACCTCATCCTCACTTCCAACATCTTCCAGCCCACTTCCTGAACAATCATCATAACATTCTACTGCCGCCTCCCTTATTACAACTCTTCAACCTTATCATCCACGCCTCCATAATACCTCACTTCACATCACTCCCTCCTACTGTCCTTGACCCACTTCCTCATACATTTTGAATAATCTCTTTGGACCAGTTAAGTGGGACCGATTCTTTATAGTTCCATCAAAAATACATTATGGACCCCATAATGTATTTTATAGATGCTTGGAGATATTGTTGAAAGAGAAGGGTATTATCAGAGTAAGGGCCTGTGGGGTGGGAGGGTGCATGAAACATTGGTCCCATTTGGCTGGGCTAAATAGAATATTTAAGATATTTGTAAAGATGGGAGTGTTAGAAGGACGGGGATGTGTGGAAGAGGGAGTAGTGTTACAGGGAGGTGGAGAATAAGCCTATAAAGTAGTTATAAGGGAGGATGGGATGATTGATGAAAAAGGTTGTGGGGATAGAGGTGAAGATTTTGAGGAATTTGGGAGTCTTGACTTGGGTGGATAATGTACTAGCAGGCATTTAGGAGTGGGTTAATGGTTAAGATAAATGTGCTAGACATCTAAGGTCATATAGCAATATAGGAAAGTATAGTAAAGAGGGATGTCAGGTGATAGTTGTTGTGTCAACTATCTAGAATAGTGTTGAGAGGTTGAAGATGAGGGAAAAGATTATGGTGGTTTAGTTAAGGGAGTTAGATCAAGTGAAGGATATTTATGTGTCTGAGGAAGGAGAACAGGTTGTCGAGGCAGAAACTGTGAGATTCTGTAAGGATGTCTGATATGTTGGGAGGTCGGTGAAGGGAGGATAGGTGTGGAAAAGCAGAGGTACGGGCTATATTAAAGCGTGGACAGGACAAGAGAATGTGTGGGACTGAAAGAGGGATGTTACATAGAGGACATAGGGGCGGGTCTGAGTGTGACATCAGATAGGTATGTGTTAGGCGAGTGTGGCCAATACGTAATCGTGCGAGGGCAGTCTCCCAACGTCTGTTTTTGTGAAATGGAGCTGACCAAGAGTTAGGAGTGGGTATATTCAGAGTTGTGGTCAAAGGAGAGCCTGGGGTCGGGGAACCGGGAGAGTTTGAATAGGTGGGGCTATTTGATGAAGGGGCAAGCCTCATTGCCCCTAATAAGGGTATAATGTCTTCATTATTGGCCATGACAAGCCTAGACTATGTTGGGGAAAGAAAAATCCACCGTGCCCATAGCTCCCTCAGACCGTTCAGGACTGGCACAAAGTCGGCTTTTCTTCCTTTCAGCACGGCTCTTACACCTTAGGAAGTGGATTGTAGAAGGGGTTAGAGAAGAAACGGAAATGAAAAAACAGGAGGGGAAAAAGATCGTGCAAAATTAGTTGAGTTGGGGGCTGGGGCTCAAGGAAGGGGAGATCATCAGCATTGGGTACCAGTCCCAGTGTCTTAAGCCCCTACACGACAACAGCGGGTAAAGGATTGGAGGGGAGGGAGGAAAAGAAAAGACTAAGCAAAATTAGTTGAGGCAAGGGCAGAGGCCCAAGGTATGGGTGATCCTGTAACTTGGTCTTCAGTCTCCGTCTCCTAAGCCCACCCACGACAATGAGAAAGGTATTAGGAGGGAAATGTTGGTGAAACATCAATGCATTTAGTTAATGTTGCTTTAGAGTTACAAAATTATTGTCATAAATGTTTCATGTTTGAAAATAAATGTGCTAGGCATCAAAGGTCATATAACACTATGGTAAAGTATTGTGTCAAAGGGCAAAAGAGTTAAAAATTCCAATAAAATGTTAGATGTCAAAGGTTTGAGAGCATTTTAGGATAGTATGGTAGTGAAAAGGGAAAATGGGGAACAAGTGGACTAGAGTTTAGGAGGTTGGGTGATTGAATGAATTATATTGTATCTGTCACTGGGGAAGGTATAGCAA
>NW_020870750.1:115000-117500 GCF_003789085.1 Penaeus vannamei | reverse complement strand
GTGTGTGCAGTGTATGTGTGCATGCTTGTGCCTGTGTGTGTTTTTGTGTTTTTAAGATATAACATATTGGCAACAATGTATCTATTCTAGTATTCCAAAAGTATTGGTAACTGTAGTTCATTACTTTTCCAAGGGAGTGAAGTATGAAGTAATTAAGATATATTTCCCTGCATATAATAGTAATGGCAACTCCATTACTTTTAAATGGTAATGCACCCATCACTTTGTTATGGTATGTGGACATCACCCATTACTCTTTTATCTAACATTAACAAACATAAGCTCAATTTTAGAAAATTCATGACAAGTTATATCTAAATCACTGTGTGTGCTTCTGGAACTGTATTAGCATTTCTGTACATTTGTTATCTTTTTAAACAAGAAGGTACAATTTTTTTCAACTCATGCAGGCCATAATTTCTGTCAAATCACTATCAAATAGTGCAGCACCAATGTTGAAAAAAGGAGGGGAGGAACCACCTACTGCTCATAATATTAATAATAAAAAAACAACAACCTTTTTTGGAGAGGCTTTGCACAATTGATGTGGTGATGTGAATATGTCATCATGGGAAAATCTGGCTGTGGGCCAAGGTGACATGAACTTGCTGTCATGAGCATTTTGGCTGAAGGCCGGGTTGATGAGAAAGACTCACAACAAGTGCACAAACCTCTTGGAAGGTGATTAGACTTAATTTGGCCTTTAAAAAGGGTCTTTTGCATTATTTTCATTATTAAATGAGTGTGGAATGTAGTGTCCGTGAACCATGTCTGAAGAGTCCAGGGAGACCACCATTTCCATGCTCAGCATCATATCCCTGGTTTTATTATAGAAAATTTAATATTACCAAAGAATAAAAAAAAAAACATAAAAATAACAAAATGTTTCTTGTTATCATTCTTGCACTAAGTTATGGACTACCTAGAGATATGGGTCTCTGCAGGGAAAACAGACTTATCATCTGGATAAAGCATATCAAATAACAATATGGTTATTAGAAAATAGCAAAAAATGCTCATGAACAAAAAGAGAAAATACCATTGCAAAGGGAAGGCTTAGAGTCTTCTCACCACACACGTGTTCACATGCACCTGGCCTACAAACTGCACACCCATTAGAGTGGCTGCTCACATAAGCCTAATGCCCATACTTTGGGCCATGTGATTGCTGTGAAGCAACTGGATCTAAGGGGTTAATGTAGCTAATAAATAAATTTGGGCTATAAATAAACCTTGTAGATATTATCCTGGTACACAAAATTACAGGTGTTTCATATTTTTCTTAATACAGAATTACCTATCAAATTCTTGGGGGGGGGGGGAATCATGTAAAAATATTGAAATAAAAAACATGAATGCTTACCCCTGATTTCATGATCACTATAATCAGAACCACTAACAGAGCCGCTATCAGAAAAACATGTAGAGCACGATTCACTACAGGATTCTGAAGCAGTGGTGGCATCTGATTCTCCATAGAGCACTGAGCTGCAAGACCCTGCAGAACAAGATGATTCCAGGTCTTGAGCATTCTGGAGAGCTGTGGCTGCAATCTGATTCTCACCCCTTTGCTTGGCTACTGAGTGGACAACCATGAAGCAGTCATGGTCCTTCAAATCTAGGGCAAGGCGGAATGCTTTCTCAAGCTTTCCAGATCTAGGAAAAGGGAATATGATTACAATACTTAATTTTGAAAGTTTTAATATTCTTAGAATAAAAAATTCTAAATCTTTAACCAAAATGCCACTAACACTAATCATGCTGACCTAATGCAGCAAAGTCAGTAATTCCTAATTTCTAAATCCTATGATCCAGATGACATGACCATCACATCATGAAAATATCTGGCTTGAGGGCCGGGTGATGTGAACATGTCATCATGGGAAAATTTAGCTGTGGGTTAGTATGATGAAAACTTGACCATTTCATCTGAAGGCTGAGGTGATGGGAATGACTAACAAAAATACACAAACCTCTTGGAGGCTAATTAGACTTATTGGCATTTAGGAAGAGGTTTTTTTTATTATTCCCATTTATAATCGTGTGTAGAATGTAGTGTCCCTGAGCCATGATTGGAAGAGCGCTGGCTACAGGGAGGACGCTATTTCCAAGCCGTGGCTGCAGCCAGCATGTGGGCAGAGTCTGCGTCAGTCCCGTGCGTCGATTTTGTAGCCGCCCGGAAACTTATATTTTCATCTTCAAAATATATATACATTTATGAAAAACTAATCTCACCACAAAATGCAAACATCTAACCCACAGCCAAAGGAAACTTTATATGCTAATTAGGACCATGTACCTGGGTTATGTAGAGTCAACTGCTCACTGGAAAAATCAAAAGCATGGGAATCATATTCTTCCACCTACTATGGGTTTAGCTGCAGCACATACATTTTTCTAGTGAACTAGACTGAAAAGTGACTTTAAGCCTACTTTTAAAGAGCTGAAGCTCCTCAATTACTACTGGAATAGGCAAACAGGTGCACAATTGAAAGTGGAT
>NW_020870750.1:90000-100000 GCF_003789085.1 Penaeus vannamei | reverse complement strand
AAAAGTAGAAAAAGATAGTGTGGCTTGTAAGCCGGGACGTGAGAGAGGAGAGGGAAGCGAGAAGTGACCGCAAATCCTGCATGGTAAGCGTTTCGCGCCTAGAGACAACTGACGTGAGTACATCTCTGTTTTTTGTTTGTTTAATGAGGAACAACTGAGATCAGACGAGGAAAATGAAGTTAGCAGAAGCAGCAATCAGAATTGAGGCTCTTGAAGCCAAGGTTGACAACCTGGTAGCAGAATGCCTCAAAATACGTGAAGAGAATGTGAATCTGAAGGAATTGGTAGAAAACCTGCGTAGAAATACAACAATTCAGAGAGAAAATATGGAGAAATCTGACCTGAAAATTAAAGAACTAAAGGAGAAGTTAGAAGAAGCTGAAACCAAAATTGGCAGCGATAGTGGAACTGAAGCAAAAAATCTTCAGGAAAAAGTTGAGGAGGTCATCAAAGTCCAAGAAACTGTCAAACAGATTGAAAGTAATTTGTCAAACAGCCAAGCTCAAATAATGGAAGAAGCCAAGAAAATGACAGCTACATATGCAGATGTATCAAAAGTAAAGGAAACCGTGAATGAAATGGAAAAAAAAATAGAACAAGACATCAAGACCACAAAGGAGGAAATTAAAACACAGCTTGCAGCAACGATTAAGAAGAATGAATTCAAATCCCACCTTGGGCAACATGCAAGAAATATTGCTAATTTGGCTGACGTAAACAAGGACATAGTAATATTGGGACACGAAGAAAAAGTTGTAGAAGATGGAATTGAACGATACAACGAAGACAAGAAATTAATTGTAGATATTCTCAAGGTCATAAATCCCGAATTCGCCGAGCAGAATATCATAGCTCACAGGAGGCTAGGATTATTCGAAAAGGGAAAGAAACGGCCTCTAAAAGTAACATTCTTGAATAAGCAAATAGTAACTGATATAATAAAGAAAGCCAAAGTTCTGGCCACCCATGAGGAATACAAAAAAATCTGGATAAGAGAAAACATGACCAAAGATGACAGAGTAACGCTACAAAAGAAATTGGAAGAAGTAAAAAACAAAAATGAACAAAGGACTGAAGGAAAAAAACTTATTTATTTGGAGGGTGAGAGGTCTCCAAGCAAAGCAAATATACTATCGGAACCAAAATGTAGAGGCAGACAAACATTAACCCTGCAACCAAATTTAATACCTAAAGATTATATAGAAAATAGTTTACACAAATATTGATGGTCTATCTTCGAAGTTGCTTGAACTAGAGACAATAATTGATATGGATAAACCGGATGTAATATGCATCACTGAAACCAAACTGGACCCCTCCACAGGCAATGTAACATTAGGGCTTAAAGACTATAATATTTGGAGAAAAGATAGGGCAGATGGAAATGGAGGGGGTAGCAATATTAACAAAGAAAGGAATTATTATAAAGGAGTTAGAAATTAATCAGGACCCCATAGTGGAAATGAAGGTAATTGAGGTAGAAACAAATGGGGTAAACATAATAATAACCACGGTATACATGCCACCTCAAACATCGGCGTGGTCACTAGAAAATTACCAGAAACTAATTCAAGAGACAATAAAGAGCCTGGAAGAAGTGCTACAACTATCGGAAACCAATTCAACAGAAATTCTTATTACAGGGGACTTTAATAGCAAAATCGACTGGGAAAGTCTCGATCCTAGAGCGCAATCAGATTCTTGGAATGCTAAATTACTAGATGTCATAAATGAGCATTGCCTTTTCCAGAATGTAACAGATCATACCAGGATAAGAGGGCTAGATAGGCCGTCTATGCTTGACCTAATATTTACAAAGCATAACGACGATATTAAGGATATCGAATACTGTCCTCCTTTAGGAAAAAGCGACCATGTAGTGATTAAACTAAAATACTGTCTGCTACAGGAAAAACTCATCGTAAGCAAAGAAAGAAAGGAAAAGTACAATTACAAAAGAGGTGATTATAGAAGCCTTAAAGACTTCTTTGATAACATAAACTGGGAAACACTTCTGGATGATGAGAACCTTGATGTTCAGTATGCAACATTTTGTGAGATCTATAAAAAAGGAGTGGAAAAATTCATACCCAAATTCAAAACTGAAGCAAGAAATGGCCAAAAATGGTTCAACGACAAATGCAAGAAAATGAGGGAAAAAAAGCATCTCCTTTGGAAAAGATTCAGAAGGCATAGATCTCAGGCAGCATATGAAAGATATAAAGTAGGAAGAAATGAGTATACCCAAACCATGAGAGAGGCGAAATTAGACTTTGAAAAGGACATAATAAACAAATGCGCAAGTCAACCAAAACTCTTCTTTAACTACATAAATAGTAAAACTAAAAGTAGGGATCAAATTAGCGCTATCAAAGACAATAACATTATATATTCTAAGGAGGAAGAAATGTGTGTGAAAATCCTAAATGAGAAATTTCAGTCAGTGTTTGTTCAGGACCCATGCTTTGATATGGCAAATACCCGTACAGACGTAAAGAACATCGAAAATATCACCCTCAAAAAGAACGAAATAAAAGATCTGCTAAAAGGATTAGACAAGACCAAAGCAGAGGGACCAGATGAAATTTCTAACTGGGTTCTTAGGGAATGTGTCGAAGAGCTGTGTACTCCTTTATTGTTAATATTTCAAAATTCACTAAGACAAGGTAAACTACCAAAAAGTTGGAAATTCGCAAATGTTACACCCTTATATAAGAGCGGCGACAAACAAAACCCACTAAATTATAGACCAGTTTCATTAACTAGTGTAGTATGCAAACTGCTAGAAAGAATAATTAGAAAACAATGGGTTGAAATGCTTGAAAAATACGAAATGATATCAAATAAACAATTTGGTTTTCAGAAGGAAGGTCGTGTGTAACAAATCTCCTCTGTTTTTATAATAGAGTATCTGAAATATTACAAGAAAGAGACGGATGGTGGATTGTGTGTATTTAGACTTTAAGCAGGCTTTTGATAAGGTGTCTCATAGAAGACTACTATGGAAACTAGAGCACCTAGGTGGCGTGAAAGGTAACCTACTCGCATGGATGAAAGACTTTCTTCATGAAAGACAAATGAGCACAGTAATTAGAGGAAAGCATTCTACATGGCGACGGTAACCAGCGGAGTGCCTCAAGGATCGGTGTTGGCGCCAATTATGTTTACTATTTTCGTCAATGATTTAGAGTCAAACATAAGCCCAGGTAGTTATCTGAATATGTTTGCAGATGACGCAAAATACAAAAGAGGGTAACAGACAACGTCTCATGCCAATGCCTCCAAAGTGACATCGAGAAACTTATTCACGTGGAGTTGTACATGGAAAATGGAATTCAATACCAATAAATGCCACGTAGTCAGTTTGGAGAAAGTAGAAATCGCCCACTATTCCAATACAAATTAGGGGACGCAGTATTAGACACAGCTGACAGGGAAAAAGATCTTGGGATAATCATAAATAGAAACCTAAATCCAAATGACCATATAAATGAAAAGGTCCACAAAATGTTAGGACTGATTGCCAACATGAAAGAGGCATTCGTGTATGTGGACGAAGATATGGTAAAGAAGATTATTAAAGCAATCATAAGACCAGCTCTTGAGTACGTGCAGTGGTATGGAGTCCCACTTGAAAAAAGATATTGACAAACTGGAAAGAGTCCAAAGAGCGGCGACAAGATGGGCACCTACCCTAAGAGATCTGAGTTACGAAGACAGACTACAAAAATTAGACTTATAACCTTGGAAGAAAGAAGGAAAAGGGGGGATATGATTATGCTTTTCAACTGCATTACAGGAAGAGTGAAGATAGATAAGGATGACTTTTTGATCTTGAACACAAGAAGAACGAGAGGACACAACAAAAAGTTGAAAGTAAAAAGAGGTGATAAAGATGTCAAAAAATATAGTTTCCCAAACAGAATTATTGAATCGTGGAACAGTCTCCCCAATCAAGTAGTGTGTGCCAAAACTGTACATCAATTTAAAAAGTTATATGATAATTTAAATATAGCAGACGGGACCACCTGAGCATAGCTCTTCTCCCGTATCCAAACAACTAGGTAAGAACACACACACACACACACAAACACACACACACACACACACACACACATGGACATACACACACGGACATTTCCTCTACCGCTCTTTTTGATCAGTTCCCTGCTCGGTGTTTTATGCAGGCGCGCATTTCCCTGTGTATAGTTTGCTGTTGAAGGTTATGAATTGACATACCTTCTGTTTTGTTACTGTTTACTTATCCTGACTCATCACGAGAGGAGGGGAGCCAGGAAAAGCGTTTGCAAGTGGTTCAGCTCTACTGCATCACTATTTGCTGGAGAGCCAAATATAATGCCTAGAGTTGGCGGTCTCCTCTATGGGTGGTGACAAGCTCCATGATGGATATGATGGTGATCTGGAAATGTGTTTTGTTTTCCATGTAGTATGTAGCATACTAAGAGAATTTGATACTACAGCACTGCCACGGGGTCAATAACGGATGGACGAGGTGAATAGAACATGGACTGACGTCAGTTCCGGTGCAAATTGCCGATTGTGGATAATAACCTTTGTCTTCCATATCCAAAGTAGTGAGAACAATAAATAGTAATTAGTACAACAGCATTAAGCATTAGTACCAGGAAGAGAGGCAGCTATGGTATATGAAAGACATACGTGTATATATCCCGCAACTGTGAATGTAACCAGGGAAATATCGGCTCTCGCCCAAACGTGAGTTAGGAAATATTCGTTGTGTACGCAAACTTACTCGTAGGAAAATGCCTGCCTGTTTAAATCCATGAGCACGTGAATGTCCGCCCACGCAAAAAAAAAAAAAAAAAAAAAAAAAAAAAAAACCTACGTGGGGAAATGCACGTCTAGAAAAGAGAGAGAGAGAGAGAGAGAGAGAGAGAGAGAGAGAGAGAGAGAGAGAGAGAGAGAGAGAGAGAGAGAAAATGAAAATGGCGGAATGGGGACATGTCCGCCAGGGTAAAAGTCTTACTGTCATTATTTACATGGTACCTGGTCGTTAAAAAAATATATATATTACCTGTCTGCCCTAATTGCTTTAACTTCCGCCTCTACTTCCACAGCTAACCCCGCTTAGTGTTGCTTTCAGCCTTGTCTTACTTCTTGCTATATTAAGTAACATCAAGGAGTGAGATATACGGCATGGAGGACTCAACGGAGCTTCCATTGCCGCCTTACCCCCGAACTCTTTCTTTCATCGTACGAGGGAGTAAGTGACGATTATCCTCCGTCACCTCCAGTCAACGTCCAGGAAAGATTCCCTGTCAGACATGGAGCATCTATCAACGAGTGAAGGATGATCTGCCACGAACAAATAATGCGTTGGAAGGATGGCTTAATGGGTTGCCAGGATGTTGCCGGACCATCATCAGCTGCCACTCCTCGCTGGAAAATACCAAAAGGAGTAGCACAAATTAGTCCTGAATCACTGATTTCTAAATTAGATACGTCCTAGCAGATTTAGAATAGGTAAAGTACTGGTGAATTCCACTGAGCAATAAAGTTGTAATCATAACAAAAATACTTTGCTATTCCTTAGGCGTTATCAAAATTCCATTTTTTTTAGATATACTGTATCCTTTAAAAGCCCAATACCATATTTATTATGTATTCTACATAATGATTTGATTTTCAACACTTTCCTAAACCAGATTTGTTGATAATGAACTGTAATAATGTTGTCACACTAGCACTTTTTCCGTCAATTTTTAGACAATTTTCTGAAATTTTGTCAATTTTTGAGCGAATTGTCGATTTTCCAGTCAGACGATAATGATCGTTTCCGTCTGAAAACCTTTCCGTCAACTTTTTTCAGCCAAGCATACTCAAATTAAGAGTTATATTCGAGAATGTTTGTATTGATGTTAAATAAAATTGTCAAAAAAATACGGAAAAAGTAGTAGTAGTAGTACTAGTAATAGTAGTAGTAGTAGCAGCAGCAGTAGTTGTTGTTGTTGTAGTAGTAGCAGCAGCAGTAGTAGTAGTAGTAGTAACAGTAGCAGAAGTAGCAGTAATAGCAACAGTAGTTGTAATAGTAGTAGTAGCAGTAGTAGTAGTAGTAGTAGCAGTAGTAATGATAATGATAATAGTAGAAATAATAATGATAAGGATAATGATGATGATATGACAACAACGATGCTAATAATGAAAATGAGGACAATAAAGAAAATGATAATGATGACGATGATAAAGATGATGATAATGACAATAATGATAATGGTAATAATAACGGTAATAATGACAACGATGATAATAATGATAATGATATTAATAGTAATAATGATGATGATGATAATGATAACAATAGTAATGATGATAATAATGATGATAACAAACAATATTAAAAATGACAATAATACGAATCTATTATTACTAATATATATATATATATATATATATATATATATATATATATATACATATATATATATATATTCATATATATATATATATATATATATATATATATATATATATATATATATATATATATATTTGTGTGTGCAAACATTTATTTTCTTTCTTTCTTTAAGGTATTTCGAGGAAAATTCTCTCTGTCCTATTTTGTACGGTTTCAAGATCCTCTGTTTATCACGTGGTCCTTACCCACGAGTATGCGAAAGGTTAACGCCTATCACACAGTACTATGTACAGCTTTCGATAGTATGATCTGATATTCTGTGCAGTTGTGTATCCACGAACAAAAAACTCAATTCCGTTTTTTAAGTATATAATCAACAAAACATAATTGGTATATTAGCTTTATTATTCATGACATTAAGAGCACGGGAAGGTCAGTGTTCTTTAGACTTTTTCATCGAGTCTGTTGCTTAATCCACTCACGTCCATAATAAATGTTTGTTGTATACGAGTCAGCTGTGTTTACACCTTGTCATCTGGTTTGTGTTTTTATTTACTATTTCATCAGCTGATATATCATAATTCTCTTTCACACATTTCTTCATTAATTTTCTACTTCTAGCTAATTTCATATAGTTTCATATCATTAGCTACTCAGCTTACTTATCAATTTCTATGATTTTGTAATAAGGAAATGAAACACTAAGAATTGTGATGATGATATTGATGATAATAATATTGTTGAAGACAATACCAGTAATATGATGATAATGATAATGACATTGGCAGTAAATATAATGGAATGATGATAATAATATCTACCTCAGTTGTGATGAGAATAGCATTTAGTAATGACACTAACGATAATTGTCATAATACTAATAATGGTTTAATGCTAATGATAATAACGATGATAGAAATAATACTGATAATAAAAATGATGATGATAATGACAACGCTAATAATAACAATAATAATGACAGTAATAGTAACAAAATAATGATAATGATAATAATAACAAAATAATGATAATGATGATAATAATAACAAAATAATTATAATGATGATGATAATGATAGTAACAACAATATTAAGCTAAAATATTACAATAATAATTATGACATTGGTGATGATATTAATGATGGTAGTAATAATAATAATACTGCTAATAGTAATGATAATGATGTTAGTATAGTCATATTAATGATGACAATAATGATAAAAGTAACAATAATATAGATAACAATAATAATAATAATAATGATAATAATTGAATAGCAATGATAATGGAGCAAATAATAGCAATGATACTGATCATCATGATAATCATGTTACTTATAATAATAGTAATTATTATCATAATAATGATAATAAGGATAATGACAGTAATATTTGCAGTACTAGTAGTAGCAGCAGCAGTGATAATAGTAGTAGTAGTAGTAGTACTCGTAATAGTAGTAGTAGTTGTAGCAGCAGCAGTAGTAGTTGTTGTAGTAGTAGCAGCAGCAGCAGCATTAGTAGTAGTAGTAGTAGTAACAGCAGCAGAAATAGCAGTAGCAGCAACAGTAGTTGTAATAGTAGTAGTAGCAGTAGTAGTAGTAGTAGTAGCAGTAGTAATGATAATGATAATAGTAGAAATAATAATCATAAGGATAATGATGATGATATGACAACAACGATGCTAATAATGAAAATGAGGACAATAAAGAAAATGATGATGATAAAGATGATAATAATGACAATAATGATAATGGTAATAATAACGGTAATAATGACAACGATAATAATAATGATAATAATATTAATAGTAATAATGATGATGATAATAATGATAACAATAGTAATGATGATAATAATGATAACAATAGTAATGATGATAAAAATGATAACAAACAATATTAAAAATGACAATAATACGAAACTATTAATACTAATGATTATGGAATTAACAGTAATAATAGTACTAGCAATGATTATGATAATGATAATAATGATACGATACTACAACTGATATTGATAATGATGGCAATAGTAATAATGATAATAATAATGGTGATGATTATAGTAATGATAATGATAATAATGATTATGGTAATGATAATAATTCAATTATGATAATGATACTACTACTAATAATAATAATGATAACACTAATGTTAATAAAAACAATGATGATAAAGATGATAATGATAATAATGATAATGATAATAATAACGAAAATGATAATGATAATAACAATAATGATAATGATAGTAATAATAATGACAATGATAGTAATAGTAATGATAATGATAATAATAATGATAATGATATTAATAATATAAATTATGATAATGATAATGATAATAATGATACTAATAATAATAACAATAATAACAAAAAATGATGATTATAATAATAATAATGAAAATGATAACGATAATGATAAGGATTATAATGATAATGATGGTGATAATGATGACCATGATAATAATTGTAATGATTATAATAATAATGATAATGATGATGATAATAATAATAATAATAATAATAATAATAATAATGATAATGATATAATTAATAACAATGACAATAATAGTAAAGAAAAAATAATGATAATAATGATAATGACAATAATAATAACAATTACAATAATCATAATGAAAAAATAATGATAATAATGATAATGATAATGTTAATAATTATGATGATGATAATGATAATAGTGATAAAGGTAAATGTGATATGATAATACTAATGATAACAATAGTAATAATAATGATAATAATAATAATCATCATCATCATAATAATAACAATGATATTAATGATAATAATAATGATAATAATAATAATAATAATAATAATAATATATGATAATATAATAATAATAACATAATAATAATAATGATAATAATAATAATAATAATAATAATGATAACCAATGACAACGTGGAAGATATTGATAATGATACTAACAACATCAATTGAATTAAAGAAATATAAACAATAGTAGTCATAAAATGCAATGATAATTGAAATTATTATATCAATGAAAATCAATCATATTCGTAAAATAAAGTAAATAATGAGGAAACTATGTCAAAAATGATGTGATGATAGTTGTTAAAAAATTGTTCTCTCTTTTTCATCGCCTCCACCCTTTGCTCCTCTTCCTTTCCATCTGCTCCAGTTATTTTTTCATCCACTCTCTCTTCTCTCTTCTCCAAATCGAGTGACGTCTCACAAGAAAAACAAAGCCGAAATAAGCCAACTTGGCAACTCTAGCGCCGCGCAGAACGTCGACGCCAAGACCTAAATTCTTTCCCCCTAATAATTATGGCATAATATTCCCACCTTCGAAGTTTTTCACAAACTTTATAACTCTTGTTAAAGACACCATTGACATATATACCTTGAAAAGATACATAAACCAACGAGAACTTAAGAAAAAGGCCGAAATGCAATTCTGAGTGCCCCTCTTGTCTAAGGCAACCCCGAAGAGGCTAGAGGATCGACGTCGAAGTGCGAGACTGCGAGTCGACAGTGTGTAATTTGTGACCGTGAGTGAGGGATGTGAGCCATCATGATTTTCCACATACTGGTTGTGGTTGGGACGCTTCTGG
>NW_020870750.1:75000-77500 GCF_003789085.1 Penaeus vannamei | reverse complement strand
TTATTGTATTGAGAAACATTCTCTGAATATCTGTTATTGTATTGAGAAAAATTCTCTGAATATCTGTTATTGTATTAAGAAATTATTGTAAGGATTGAGTAGGTGGATAGAAGGTGACTGTGAGGGAGTGTGGGGGAGAGGTTGATTGTGAGTGGTAAGGGGGGGAATGTCTAGAGAGCATCTGGATTGGTCTGATTGGGCAATAGCTACATGATGGGGATTGACCTGATTGGGCCTAGGTTGCATGGTGTGGATTCACCTTATTGGCTGACATTTATCATCACAGTAATGCCAATAGTATGCTTGTATGCTAGTGCTATCTTGGATAGGCAAAATGCAAGTCAACCTGCTTTTGACCATCCTCTACCATGACTCGACAAAACTCTTCTTGATCTAATCAATGAGCTCCTGATGACTCTGCAGTTATAGCCACTCCTAATTCCTTTAATGATATTAGAGAGTGGCAAATAAAGATAAACTGATGTGAAAATATTCATATATCTTCAGTGTAGTTATTTTTACATGAAGACCATTCCAACACTATTGGTAACTAATGATATCAATTATACTTGCATACTAGGGTCACACTAGCAAAGAAATGACAAATGAGAATGTAGAATAGTACTTTTTTTTTTTTTTTTACTCTGTTCTTCTTCATCCTCATCTGCTTTTTTAAAATTTTGGGCCAAAATGGATTGAACAAATCATGAACACACTTACAGGAAAAACAAAGGAAGAGGAGAACTTGAAGGAGAAATGGTTGAAGCAAAATGAAGAGCGAACCCATGAATCTGAAATGGGAGAGAGCCAGTCCGTGCTTGAGCCTGTGAAATCAGACACTGCAGATGATGATGAGTTGAAGATGAGTATCAAGATATTCCGCCTGTATCCCGTCAAGAAACAGAAGAATGCACAGGCTTCTGAAGCCAAGGAGGATGTTATGGGGGTAGAGACACAGATTACACTTGAGGAAAATGGTGAGTTCCTTAAAAAAATGAGTAAGTATAAATGATGTGTGTGAAAATATTTAGAAGTTAAATGAGAGATGTGATGATCCTTGGTAGTGATTGTTTCACCAGATGATTAAAGATGACACAGGAAATAACTCCTTTATTATAGGGTCCAACTTGTGAACAATTCACTTGTAAACATTACATACAAAATTAATGATAATCCCTCTATCAATCTGTAGGGTAAAATCTGTAAACTTTTCAGATATGCAGGGAAAACAATAAGAACTATATAAATGATAAAACCCTCTTTTACATTGCCACATTGGTTGATGCCCTTACAACTAGTGATTATTGAATAAGCAAAATATATATATGCCTTGCATGATGACAATTATATAAAGACAATTAGTGCAATATAAGAAATACAAAACATATAAGCTTACACATATAATACGAATCATTTATAACAAAACGACAAGTATGTCACTCACGCAGTATCTCCCCTATTCTTATAATGCAAGACCATCAAACACAAACATCAGTGAACTGGTGAACTGCATCTCAGTTAAGTCAGATTCATAACATCCGTAGGTCCAAAATCACAATAGCACTGGAATGCAATAACTACATTATTGATATAAAGTCAGGATACTTCACAAAAGCCCATATACCCTGAGTAACAGGCTTTATGATCAGCCCTAATAACATTAACCACAAAATATTCATTGCCATTTTCACTCCATACAAGTGTTTACATTTAAAAGTACAGTATTCAAGACAGGTAGTAATTACAAAACATAACCCACAGTTATAATGCTATTAGCACAATGCTATGATGGAAGTGTTTTCTGAAAACCAGTGAGTACATAGGCACATTCAACAACATTTACACAAACAATTAATGCACATCATTGCCACCTCTCAACACTTGGCTAGAGGAGGATGCTTCATCTACACTCAAACAAATTATAAAGATTTGCAACAGAACATGAAAATATAAAAGTTGACCTATATATATCACCTTTATAACTATTTCCCAAATAATGATTTCACCTTTATACACAAAAGAAAAAGAAAAAAAGAATAGTGTATATATATATATACATATATATATATATATATATATATATATATATATATATATATATATATATATATATATATATATATATATATATATTTATATATTATATATATACAGGGCCGCCATCAGGCGGCCAGGGCCCAGGGGCAAAGAGTAGGGCAGACCCTGAGGGCCACATCCTTTTTAGGTGGGAAACACTTTTTCCAAATAGAAAATGACCATTTTTCCCTTAAACTTTTATGTTAATATAAACTGTATGTTACTCACACTTACAATCAAGAACTTGTAATCAAGAATATGTTACTGATATCACATAACTTCAAAAATGTCGCTAGTTTAGCAGAAGATTGAGGACATTTTTTGAACCATTTCCTTATTTTGATTTTATTGATAATAGCAAAGTCTTGTTAACATTAACTGCTGTAACACTGTTTTAGTATAAATACACCCTATAAATATGCTG
>NW_020870750.1:25000-30000 GCF_003789085.1 Penaeus vannamei | reverse complement strand
TTGCTGATGACGATGCCGATATTAAGATAAGAATAAACTCCTTCCGTACATTTGTTGGACGATTCACAATTACTGGGAGCGTTTTCAGTTATTGTGGAATTCATCAGATTTTTTCGCTTTCTTGTTTTAGCTCCTTACGAAGGTATGGTTTATTTAGATTATTTCCAGTGATTCCACCCCGTAGAGGTTTTCCCTTTTTGTGCCGATTATTTATTTTTGCTGCTCATTCATTATCTGTAATACATAAGCCGTTCCATTTTCCGTGTCATATTATTATTATTGCCAGAAGACAAATCCGGCCCCAAAGCAGAGGAACTCATGACATGCAGAAATTTGAGTGATTCTGGGATCGACTGCGCTGAAGTGCTCCTTCATTGGAAGCTCACGACATGCGGCTCGCGGCCCGTCCTGCGCGACCACGGTTTCCCTGTGTCCTTGCCAGCGGTTAGTTGTGCTTGGTGGAAAGACGTCAGGGCGTTGCTTCTGCTTGAAGTGTGGGTGTAGGTCTTCAGTACTGTTGTCCCTGTATTTACTGTAGTTATTGTCTGGAGTAGTACTTTTGATCCTGCTGAATATTATTCTGTTTCCATCCTCATCCATCGTATTTTTTTTACTATTATCGCAATTTTCATCATTATCGTTCATCTTTTTTATCCCCTTCGTCATAAACTCGCGCAAATTTACTGTGACCAAGGAAGGTTCTTATCTCATCTTCTGTGACGGGTTTGAGTGGAGCAATTAGCGTGAAGTGGCCTCGAGAGTCCTCCGCCGAACCCAAGATATCGCACAGAGGGGCGCCTGACCAGTGGAAAATCCGAAACAGTTCTGTCGCTTTTGGGGAGAACGGAGATGAAAGGGTGTTATCATTTGCCCTGCCATACCAATATATGTGCATACATATATGTAATTGATTATTTCATGAAACATAAATACCCCAAATGTCTCCTGCTGAATCTCAGAGAGAAGGCGGAGAACATACTTACAAGATCCAACCCTTTGATGTCTTCCAATTTCCTTGTATTACCTCCGTGTAATCTCTCCCAGGCGATCAGCAAATACTTTGGCAATACAGTGAACATCGCCATGGACATCTACCGAACTGGAAAGAAGCAGAAATGATACATGAATGATTAAATAGATACAAAAGGAAGGTTATGGAAGCTTCATACATCGCGACAGAGAAAAATCAGACCACCGCATCGGGTAGATTCAGACTATCTAAGGTCGCGGCAGCAATTATGCGCATAATGAGTGCGAGGTCATGATTATCAGGTGATTCATCAGCTCCCATGTGATGTAGATATGCTGCGTATTTTCTCAAATGTATGTATTTCTGACGAAGATATATGCGAAACCGGTCAAACACATCTCTTATATTGTGAAGATATCCATTCTCATCCATACCTTTCCACATACATACACACACACACACACACACACACACACACACACACACACACACACACACACACACACACACACACACACATATATATATATATATATATATATATATATATACGTAGATATACATATACATAGACACTTATACACATACATATACACTTGTACACATACACATACATATACACTTGTACACATACACATACATATACACTTATACATACACATACACGTATACACTTATGCACATACATATATAATATACATATACACATATACGCACATACATATACACATATACACATATACGCACATACATATACACATATACGCACATACATATACACATGCACATATACATATACACATACATATTCACATACACATATGCATATACACATACATATACATATATACTTAAGTGTGTGTTTGCATTTGCGTATGACCCGAGTTCATTTCCAGACGCCCGCGGCGAGCGCCGGCCAGGAGACCTGCGACCCTGTAACTTGCTTCATGGCCAATAGTAAGTTCAGTTTCACTCTCACTTTCTTTGTATTAAGTGGAATTTTGTCCTTTATTGCCCCGCCGCAAGGGATTGTGTAGCTAACAAGCTCTTCAGACTAACTGATAGAGCTTCCTTTTAACTTTCCGGAGTGATGACTGACTAGCCGCCCGTTTCCTGCGCCGCCAGGTCTGCGCGGCCTGCAGTGGCAGTTCGAGCCAGAGTTCAAAGTCCTGTACTTCAGCGTGCAGCCGCGGGGCGGCGCCCGCGAGCACGTCTACCGGTCCATCAACCTGTGCAAGCGCTGTTCGCCGTATAGGTTCTGGCATTCCATGGAAACCCTCCGCCAAAGGCACCCAGACGCAAAGTAGGTTGAGAGCACACTTGCAACAGCGTTTAAGAATGCATTTTTTCAGCAATATATAATTAGGTCTTATTTGTCACTTGGAATTCTGAATCTTTCGAGGACACTCATAACTGTGGAGTAAGAGTTTTCTCTCGAATTTCCCCTTCAGAATAATTCTGTCCGTACACCAAGGGAAGGAGTATTACTCGTACTACACCGTGTGCCCCTGGAGGAAGGACCTGTACGGGCACATGGCCGACCTCGCTGTCAGCGAGACGCTGGATGTGCCTCAGCTGCTGGACCGCTACAGCGCTCTCTTCAGTAATTCTACACAAAGAAAAGCTCGGAAGAAAAAGAAACAATGATACTTTCGAGTTTAACTTTTCTTCTCTTATGTCTGCTGGTTAGATAGTCTTTATGCGGTGCAAATTGTTTTGGAAGAACTACTGCTTCTAGCTTCCAAACGAGAGGTAATCCTGGCTATGGTTTTAAGATACATAATAAAAATCTTGTTAGACTGAAAACGACAGTCCTGTTTCATGTTCATCCATCCTGGGCTGCTATCCCCAACTTCTCCCCGGAAGACAATGAAGCTTCCAAGAATATACGACAGGGTGGTGCGTAGGGCCGATCACAAGGAACTGACTGGTGAGTGCATTTTCTGTCCTACGGTCGTCTTGCCGTGGTCGCCCCGCATGTTGGTCGTACGCTCCATTGTCGCCCCTCCTATCCCTTGCTCGTTGTTATGGGGAGCGCAGGAGACGGAGTTTGAGGCTCAACGCCGGGGATCACCCTTACCTTGGACCTCAGCCTTCGCCTCAACTAATTTTGCTTGGTCTTTCTCTCCCTTCACCCCCTTCTGTCTACTTCCTGGGGCAGTGGTTCCCAACCCCAAGGTCGCGACCCAAATGAGAGTTTTTCTGAGGGTCGCCAGTGGGTCTTAAAACCAGAATAAAAGAATACATAGCTGGATATGTCATTAAAAGTTAATGTTTTTTATATACATTTATTTATTGAAATTCAATGTGTTGGTAACATAAACTTATTTAAGTATAGAATAACGTAGGCCAATATACAGTTGCAAGAATGAAAATGGTAGGTATATTATTACATATTCATACATTTAAGGTCGCTAGCCCACGCTAAAATTGTCTTCAGGGTAGCACCCGAAAAAAAGTTTGGGAAACACTGTCCTAAAGCGTGAGATCCGTGCTCAAAGGATGAAAGGCTGGCCTTGTGTCGGTCATGAAAGGCCTCTGGTTGCCATGGGCACGGTATTCCTTGGTTAATCGCTTAGCCCTTACCCCTTATGGAGACCCTGAGGGTCAGATCGTTCCACTTAGTTCAGGCTTACCATGGCCAATAATGAAGGTGTTTTACCCTTATTAGGGGCATTAAGGCTTGTCCCGTTCAACTAGCCTATCTAATTCTGATTTTTCTGGTTTCCCGACCCCCGTCTCTCCTTTGACCATGGCTCCGATATTAATTCCTACTCCTTGATGTTTGCTGTCAGCTCTATCCATTCCGAATCATCCAGCCAGGTCATTGCTCATCCATCAGAATATTCCTCTGCATCTCCTACTGCAGTCTTCATTGTCCACCGCCTCACAGTACTACCTCACTCCACACAACCCACCTTCCTCCTGCGTTCGTCCTACTGCATGCAATTCTACAAACCTTATGAGTACTTTATTGGCCCAGCCAAGTGGGATCGATTCTTTATGATTTCCCCTTAATAGAGCGGGAGCCCACAGGGGTAAGGGTAGCTAGAAAGGTAACAAACTTGGGAATCCACAGCAAGGGTCTGCCTTCTTAGATGTACAGAGAAGTGGACATATGTTGGTCAGACGGACAGGGTGTGGTATACACGGTCATAAAAAGGTAAAAACTAAGCTAGATTAGCCCGATCAGATAACAAGCCAAATCAAGGGAAAATATGTCGAGTATGACGTGGTTTTATGAAATGACAAATGGCAGATAATTTCATTGGTGGGGCACCATTGACAGAGCCCAAGAACTAGAACATAAAGATCAAGCTATATCAGTTCAGACTTAAGACCAACTTCAAATGATACAGTGATGCCAACACTATCAGAAAATACCAATGTGAGACTTTCAGTGGTGGTGGTGGGGATATATATATATATATATATATATAATATATATATATATATATATATCAATAGAACTGATTCCGACAGGGGCGCATAGCCGCATGTAACCTCTGCTTCCAGCCACGAGGGTCCCTCATGGCGTGCCGCCAGGTAGGTCCTCGGCCCATCTCTAACCTCATGACAAGTCTGGTCGATCTTCCTAGGGCGTCCCACGGGATAACCTGAAGGGCAGGGTCATCCACTGGGTAACGAGCTAGGTGCCATATAGCCTCAGGTGGCGGTCGCGGGTTATGCAAGTAATAGGACCCATGCCAGTCTCATGGTGTACCAGTCGGTTAGACGCATGCCCCTGCCAAGTGTAACCTACGACACCCGCCTAGAGACTTCTGAGAAAAGGCAAGGCACTAGATATAATCCAGGTTTCGCTTCCATAAAGCAAAACTGGCAGTATTAAGGCCTTCAAGTTCACGGCTCTTGCTGCCTGACCAATCCGTCCAGACTTCTTGGTCTGACAGTCCAGAGAAATACAATGCACTACCAAAGTACGTAAAGGTCTCTGTGACGTCAGCGTCCTCACCGCAAGCTTGTCTCGACTGAACAGGTTCCCCTAACATGTCCCCAGTATCCTGGATCT
>NW_020870750.1:7500-15000 GCF_003789085.1 Penaeus vannamei | reverse complement strand
GGGGCAAGCCTCATTGCCCCTAATAAGGGTATTACATCTTCATTACTGTCCATGGGTAGCCTTGATTATGTAAAGGGAAATAAACAGTCCACCCCCCAGTTCCCTGTACGGGGGTAAGGGCTAGACAACTAAATAAGGGGAGTACTGTGCCCATGGTTCCCGCAGGCCGTTCAGGACTGGCACAAGGGACTGGAGAAGGGACGGAAACAAATCTGGAGGGGGAAAAGACCATGCAAAATTAGTCGAGTCGAGGGCTGAGGCCCTAGGCAGGGGAGATCCCTGCATTGGGTCTCAGTCTCCAAAGCCCCCCCCCACAACAACAACGGGCAAGGGATGGGGGGGGGGGATCTTTTTTGTTATGGACAGATTTTCATGAAAATGGCACATCTTTATAGATTTGTATACCAAGTTTTTTTTTTTACGCTTCCCAGTCTATTTTCATTCCGGAAAAAATTAAGTTTGGTCACATGTGGAATTTTATAACCTTTCTGAAAATTTGTATTTCATCTAATCGTTACGTCACAATTGCCTATTTTCTAAGGTGAAAAATCATATTTCGCTAGACCTCGAAAGTGGCTTCTACCACCTTAAAAAAATCAGGGGAGATTCGGAGACCCCAAAACTTTGGAAATGCATACAAATCGAAATTGGCAAGGTGCAATTTTTTGGCCGAAAAACTTGGTAGATGATCCACTATACTGCAACATTTTATGAGCGGCCATGTAAAATGTCAGAAGCATAGCAACGCTCAGAGACAGTCACCAACATCCTCACACAGCCAGAGTTCTTAATGTCCGTTTTATATAAAAGGCACGAAGTGCTAATAAAGGGGGGGGGGGGGGGGTACAGGGGTCTTCCCTGGTCTAGGGCATAAATATTAGGTAGGAAAGGCTGGGTTTGTTTTTTGGATTCGCGTGATAGTTTTTGGGAAAGTGCGTGCCCCTCTAACCGTTCATGACCCTGTAGACCACCCATTTCACCGTCTGATCGGCAGATGTCAATTTATCTATCTGGTTAAATAGGCAGTTACTTGCTGTAGGTTTCCATTATTTTTTATTTATTTATTTTTTTACCTTCCCAGTTACCCGGACCCTTGCAGGCCTAAGGTCTAATACGGTCTTTGTTCTAACAATGTCTCCGAAAACAAGTAGCCAGTTTCCTTTCGCTGCCTTGTGACAGTTACATCTACGTCCCAAGCTAGTGCACTTTCTTCCCTGACTGACTACACTGGCAAACCTATTCCTGCCCAACCTCATGCCTCTTAATACTTGTACCGGAACGGTTTCAGACTGATTCAAAGACAGGGACTAGCTAGACTGTAAAACGCCCTGCTTGCTCGCATCGTGTAATGCAGTGGCACTAGTGCTACACTATTCCTCCCAGAGGCCAGCAAAAGTCCTATACCATTATTACTTAGATTAGCTTCTACAGACATGACAAAATAGATAGATTCGCAGGCTGAGGCAGGGTGGATCCCAGCATTGAGTTACAGTCTGTCCGTCTCCCAAGCCCCACCTCATCCCCTCCCCATTATTATTATTTTTTTTGTTTGTTTGTTTGTTTTTGTTTCATAGGACATCCAACTAAATCCTTTTGAAGTCCATATATTTACAAAATTAAGCTTCACAGGCTTTGGTTAAAGGTTTTGCTGGTTGACAAGTTCCATAATACAATCATGCCAGTTATGGATTTCCCATGTGAACAGAGGAAAGATCTGGGTGGCAGGGAGGGTTATGGGGGGGCGGTATGTGGGAGGGTGACAAAATTGGTATTCTGAGCATTTCATTAACTTTTCAAATCTGTATGACCATGTCAAATCATCTGTACACTGGGGACCATGAGCCAGGAAAAGTTTGGGAACCACTGATTCAAGTCATGAGGACAGGACAATTCAAGAGGTATGTTCCCTGTCTTGAGACAATCATCTTGATGATTAATGAAGTTCATTTAACACTAATAAGAAACCATCCAGGGCCATATTTTATAAAGTGATAAAGAAACTTTTTATAGTTCCCTTCCTTTATTGCAACAGGAAACCACGGATCTAATCAGATTCACCATCGCCCTCATCAGCCTTTCCGCTTCCCTTACGGAGGTTCTTCCTCTTGACACGGCCTGGGCGTCCACCACCGAATGGACTCTTGAGGGAGAAGTCAATGTGCTTCTGGGAGTCTAGACGTACAATGAATGAGGGTACATTCACGACCTGCTTGCGCACCCTGATCGAAGTAAAAAATCAGTTCATTATAACATGTTCCTGAACTCAAGCATAAGTAGATCTGTATTACATTGCACTTCATATTACATCATTCACTTTATTACTACTTTCATCTCCAAATGAAATTTATTTAAAAGTAGGTACTGAAATACATATTTTTTTTTTGTAAATCTTAAGCAATTAGAAGAGAATATTTAGAAAACTAAATTTACTCCTTAGTTTTCAAACTACAGGTCTAAAATGCCTTTGTTTCCGAAAACATGGAAAAAGCAGCTCACCATCACAGGAAGCTCAAGCTTCACTAAGGTTAATGTGGGCCGTAGTATCATCGCAATTAAATGAGACGTTGCTAGGATATACCTAGTCAAGTGGCCTCTAGAAATAACTGAACATGAATATACCAAATGTATACTGAGGGAGGGTTGACCAATGAAGTCACATATGGTCTCACCTGTAAGTAAACAAAATCCATCTGGTATCTCCCCACAATTCCAATTACTATTCATAAAAATTATTTAGATGGTTCTTGCATAATCCTTCTGTAATAACATTAAGATTTACCTGATGTGGCCCTGCTTGATGAGGACACGTGCGTGATGGATGGACTTAGCCAGTCCAAGCTTGAAGACCTGTGTCTGCAGGCGACGTTCCAAGAAGTCCTCATTCTTCAGACCCAACACGTAATCAAGCTTCATGCGGGATTCCTCCAGGACACCAGTACGAACCAAGCGACGAAGCAGAGCATTACCTATGGAGAAACTCAAAGCCTTAGTTTCATGAGAATAATAAGACTGCTTCCATACTAAATGATAAACTGGCAGATGATCTTGACCTCACTAAAATATACAAAGTTTTGTCGGCCTCTGCTGAAGCACTATAGACATGGGAGACATTGGGATACATGTGACCTAAAGTAATAAGAGTACAAGAATGATACTTGTACTTCACTCGAAGGTAAACTAGAATAACTGTCCCTAATTAAGCCTTCACTTTTTAGTGATTCGCCAAACCTGTGCAAAACTGCAATTACTTTTACATAATTGTTCCAACTCTTTACATGTCAACTTACCTTGGAAAAGCCTTCTTGGGTCCTTCTCATCAAGGGTTAGGAGCTCTCGGGCAGCCTTTCGGATCTTGGCCAAGAGCATCTTGACAATCCATAATTCCCTCTTGTTACGTAGCCCATACTCTCCCAGAAGCTATGGATAAAGGGAAAATTAAATCATGGTTAGGTTCATCTAAACCGAGTGCAAAAATCTAATAAAGTTAAGAGGTTCATATTGCTTCTGAGAGCCATCTGGAAAAAGCGTTGTCTTACAGCTATTGACAACGTTACACTACTAGAACTAGTAATAACCCAACATTAAATGGGGTTACAGATATAATTATATTGATTGGGGGTCAGAACGACAAAGGTTGGGAACCAACTGCTCTAAGCTGTAGATGGCCATCTTCACTAATTTTGACTAGCTTAAATAGAAATGGACCCACAAGTGCAGTCATAAAGGATTCAATTATTGGTCATATCTATCTCACCTGTTCACCCTTTGTTTTTACTTTTGCCAAGTATAATTTTTATTTTTAAAATACTCCATGTCAATATCAATCAGATATAGCCAAGATTAGGTGTTCATTGTAGTATCACTTTGTAAAATGTACTTATTCAGAAGAGTAATCTAGAACACTGATTACCTAGCACAATGGATTAATCAAAATCCATGGAAAATTAACAACTTATTCCATCAATCTTTGTGATGTACATTTCTTGAAGGCTTGTTTTGCATGGGTTATTCAATATTTTGACTGAAGATGTATAAACAGGTTAATCTTGACAGTATAGACAGTTAGGGCAAGCTGAATACAACATTTTTATAGATAATAAAAAGGTGCAGTCGTTTGTGCAGGCACTTATAAGATATAAACACAGGTTTGTACAGAAATAATAGTACAAGAAACCAAGAGCGACGCGGAGAGGGAAATGGACAGTGCTGTCTTATAGAGAAAGAAATGGAATAAACAGTAAGCTGCAGCAGCCTAATTTATCAGCAAAGGATGAAAATGCCCGCTGCATATCACAGCTGAAAGTCCACAACACCCTCTACCAATTCAGGTAAGAATTCTTAATGTCTATTTACTATAGGTACGAAGTGCTAATAAATAGGGGTACGGGGAGTTGCAGATGACAACAGTAAACACTACAATTAAAGGAAATCTCTAGCAGGATGAAGCCAAGCCAAATACCTAGGTCACTACCAATTTGGACAATTAACGCAAGGCCTTCTCAGACACACGGGGCTATCTGCCACACCTTACATTTATTATCCGCAATATTTAATCATTTAAAAAGTTTGATCCTACTATTTAGTCATACTGGACCACTGAATCTCATGGTGACACTGGGTACACATATCCACAATAGAATGACCAGCATGAACATCCTTAGTCATCTTATTGGTTAATCTTTAGGGCAAATTGAATATTCTTCTAGAAGTACAAAGTTGTAGTTAATACAAGAAATAATTTGCAGACACCAATGGAAACACCACATGAAGGAAAAAGTATCTACCTGGTGCCCCTGGGTTTCAGCTCCATCTTGCCATGCATACCAAGGTGAAAATGTTTTCACCCCTCTAGCACGCCCAGTCATGGCAACTTAGATGAATAAACTTTTTGATGTGGAGTTGGGGTCTTTGGTGAGTGCATCTATACTGTATAGAATTCTTTAAATTTTCATTGCGACTTCATAGAGGTTTCTAATATTGAATATAATTGGTTGGGTTTGATAGAAAGCTTATGGCAATTTGTAAGAACAAAGAATGGTTAATGGGGATTTGTAACCAATTTCTTGGTGAAAAGGATAGTGTAATAAGGAAATCAATGGTAGAGGTTACGGAGATGGACGCACGTAGATAGAGAGAGAAATGGACACGCCATGTTAAGGGAAAAAATAGAGTGGGATGGAACTTAGAATAAGTTGGTGCAGGACTTATTACCATTAAAAAAAAAAAAAAAAAAAAAAAAAAAAAACGCCGCTATGCTCTGCGTAGAGAGGAGACGGAGTCGAACTAGATGTTGTCAGTTTAACTGTATTTCCTTTTCTCAATTCATACCCACGTTCTCTAAATGTCACGCTTCCTTTGCACTACTTTCAACCAACGTGGAAGCATTACCGATTACTAATATTTTAATCCATTACTTAATACTATTTCTACTAACATTTCCGCTCTTCCTTTAATGCTTATACATTTAAGTATTGTCCTTTGTAAAATATATTATTTTATGATGATTCATAATTTCGTTATAACGTAGATTCACTGTTAATAATGGAATGACGTTACTGCCTCTTTCCCTTAAACCCACTCGCGCCGGGTACATTTTGTAGCCAAAATTTAAAAAATCCGGGCAGCTACAAAATCGGCGGGCGGAGCCTCCCCGGAGTCTCGTCGCGGCCGCGCCGGCCGCTTCTTTGCGCGCGCCGCTTCTGCCTCGGAGCACGGCTCCGAGACAGCATCGCACTGGCGGGCAGCCCGACACTATTTTTTCCCTGTGTCTCATATGTGACACCCGGGACGAATGGGTTAATTGCCTCCCATGTCGGAAAAACAATGTTCATTACTTGAACACTTTCCGGTAAGCTCTTGACGTATAAGGACCTAGCAAGTAGTGTGCGCGGTGTGACATGTGGTAAGTTAAAAGATATTTGTGTCAGTGTTTGTTTTATATTTATAGGTTTTAAAGACATTGAAAAAATAGTGTATATTTTATCATGGTGGATAAAAGCGTTATTCAAACATTCTTTACGGTCGGTGCTGAATTCGTGGAGGAATCCGCCGGCCGCACGCCCTGCCATCGGTGGCCCTTGAATGCCCAAATGCAACGCCATTCATGGAGACGCGACAAACCCCCAAAATGATAATGGAAAAGTTAGATGCAATTTCACTTCGCCGGGGACTTTGCCAAGCGCATGTTAAAAATGTAGTATCCGGCGGATAAATCGAGCCAAGACGCGCCTGGCGACGCAACATCGCCTGGAACGAGTGGCGACCGCAGACGAGACCCGCGGACCAGACTCCGAAAGCCAAGTTCCACAGAATCGGATAATTTCACTTCTTCACTTCCTCGAGCCTTACCTTCAGCTCCTGGTCGAGGCGGGACTTCTCGTAGGGCCTCCTGGGCGTGGAGTACCGCTTGCTCTGCACGCGCTTTAGCCTGTGGTTCACCATCTGAAAAACAAACAAGATTCCCTTCAACTCGTGACGTGGTTTTCAATCCTTGAATATCTATCTGAACCGAGGCCCATCGGCGTTGTAAACGACACTGGTTCACTCCCACACTATTGCACGATATATTTCTCACATTCACGGCGGTATATTCACTTTGAATTAACAACGATGAGAGGAAAAGAGAGACGGCGAGGAGATCACTCTGCTCCCATACCTTTGCGGCTCTGAAAGAACGAGGGAAGAGGCAGGGAGCAGTAACTACATTAACATACCCGATATGTAAGGGTCCCTAATATAATTTTTATCCTTCTATCGGCGTCTATCTAGCGTATCTACCAAGAATTTATGTTTTATTATTTTTTTATATCTATTGTTCTCGTAGATATCATTACTGACTTTGGTGCTCTTTGTAGTTATATTCCCAATTGATGTTTGCAATCCCTTTTCCTTCTGCTTACTTTCTTTTTATCAACATCATAGGTGTTCCCTCTCCTCGTGATGATGGTGATAAAGACAATAATACTAATAATGATATTATTACTGAAATTCTTGTGATTATCATTGCTATTATCATTATCATCATCATTGCTAATGTTATTGTTAATATTATTATTATTGTCAAATTATTATCATTTCTTTTATTATAATAATTATTAACATTATTGTTGCTATCATTATTATCATTATCATATATTATCATTATTGTTATTATTATTACCACCATTATTATATCTATCATCATCATTATCATCTTCATTACTATTATTATTATTAATATCATTATCATGACTATTACCATTCTCATCATTACCATGATTATTACCATTATCATTATCATGACTATTACCATTATCATTATCATCATCACCAGCTTCATTATTATTATTATTGTTATTATTAATATTATTATTATTATTATTATTATTATTATTATTATTATTATTATTATCGTCATCATCATCATCATCTTCATTGTCATTATTATCATCTTTATTATTACTTTTATCATTATTATTATTACTTTTATTATTATCACTATCAATATGATCATTATCATTA
>NW_020870750.1:0-5000 GCF_003789085.1 Penaeus vannamei | reverse complement strand
GGCCAAGGTCTACAAATGTGCCTATTTAATCCTTGGCACGGGCCTTATCCTGGCAGAACATGCGAGGTGAAGGTTTAGGCAGGGTGGCAGCCCCCTTGAAAGGGAGATAAGGGGCAAAGCGTCCTATATGCCATCAATGGACTCTCCTATCGGTACCTTCGACTGAAGAGAATTTCAGTCCATGAGGAAAAAAATCCTGCTACACCGGTAATCATTCGTTCCCTGCATTCAAAATATAAGGGTTAGAATTGCCTTTATCAGATTTACTCTTTCGTTTCATAAGCAACGTTTATGGGAATTATGTGTAATAAAATAATGAGCAAAATATGCTCCCAAGCTACAGCAAAAACATTGTTTAAATTGTATTGCATTACAGGACAATTGATGGAAGTTGACTGCAAATTACGGTGAATTTTTAGGCCATATTACTAAATAATAGATCCTTATAGGCATCCATGTGGCTTCAGAACGATTCTGAAATAGAATCTGGAGTAAGAATCGGTAGGGGGCTATGCTAATATTAGCTGCTAGTAGCCCCCCCCCATAAGGAAATTTGAAATGGTGCCCCCGAGATGGTGCCCTATGGACTGCTGGTTTGAAAGCAGTCTGTGAACATCTGCTTCATAATTGCAGTTGTGACGCTTGAATAACTTTTCTGACCACTGTTTTAAGCCCAATATTTCGAACATTTTATCTCATACATTACGCTGGTGTAGAAACTGGTGTGAATAGTTATTTACGGCATCGAGCAATAACGAAAAGATCATTGAAGTTGGTTAACGACGACCTTGGAGTAAAGCACTACACGTATATTCTTTTTCTTTCCCCTTTTCTCATTCCTTTATATGTATTGGCTCTAATATATGACCATTGTGAAAATGATAAAGGGGCTGATACTCTACTAGAGGAATTAGACCTTGAAATTCTGTTTAATTAAAAATGCAAGCATAAGATGATTGCCAAGAATCTGTAAATCTGACTGACTTTCAATCTAACATAAAAGGTGAAGGGAAAAACACAAAAGCGCTATCGGAAAGGGAAACATTTCCCAATGACAGACCATTTACCGATTCACCAACTCTTTTTTATTCGAATCACCTCACTCAATACGTGTGCTTATGTATCCTTGGATTTTTATATACAATATTTGCTGCCCTTAACAACACATTGCTGTTCTCAAAGAGACTTAGCGAATCAGAGGACTCCAGCCCAGAGCTGGAATTCTACAGAAATTTGTCTTCTAAATGGAAACAAAAGATGACCGACGGATGGTGATGTCACTACGGATTTTTTTTTTTTTTTTTTTTTTGTAGGCTGTATTTTTGTGATTTATTTATGACTACCGATAGTTTGATGCAAATAAAGTGTTCAAAGCAATATTTAAATATTTTCCGATGTTCAAAAAAATTAAAAATGGAAATTCTTTGAACCATCCTGGTATGAACTGATTTAATGTGACGAACTGAAAGACGCGGCGGAAATTTCACTCGATGTCATTTCAGCCAAGGTTTCAGCTAGGTCTTCCACCTGGGCATCGCAAAGGCAAAGCCGCAGTCCCATAGAGTATCCAGGGAATCCTATTATTATGAGACTGACCATACACACAGTAACTGTAACCTAATATTCATCCGTTTATGATAGTGCATAGTTCAATTTCATTATTTATATCCGTTATTTATATCAACTAATGTTTAGAATACAGCAGAAATGCTGTTACGGAAAAGCGGCCAACCCTGCTTCAGTTGCCAGTTTTATTTTCCTGAAAGTGGACGGACTATAGAATTGTGTTCTGTGAGATACACTTTAAATGCATAATATAATGAAATCATAACGATATGATTTAATAATCATTATGAGAACTTCAATTTCACTGTGCATATTCACTGATACTATGGAGCAATTAGCCAGAGATATCTTGAGCAGCCTTTTGACCACATTACGGAACAACATAATGAATTAGCGGAATAGCATCTTCAAGGATTAAGAATTTACTGATTTTATTAAATAAAACGATTGACGGGTGCTTGTATTCAGGAAATAACGGAGTGTTGGATTTGCGGATTTGCGGATTCACAATCCCTGGTCCCCTGGAGTTAGAAAAACGCGGAGGTTGAGATGGACGTAAACATTGAGAATTTGCCTGATGAGATTATTATTCAAATCTTGCATTTTCTCAGCAGTGAAGACCTCATTTCCGTGTCATGCGTGAGCAACAGACTCAGCGCCATCGTGAGTGACAGGGACATCGTGAGGTAACGTTACTCATGAGGTCTGCAAGGCCTGTTCTGACGAGTCACACTATCTCTTACTCATGACTGTCAGTGATTTATGCACCATGACCGCACATTTCAGTAATCAGGGGGATTATATGTCTGAAATACATGATGCTCTTAAATTGATTTGCTCAGACTTACATATTGAGGGTATATGGGGTACACTCGTGGTATACAGCCGTTTATGTAAATGCAAACATTGAATGGAACTTCAGATCAGGTCATTCAAAACTCTTTTCATTTGAGCCATTTCCTATGTAAATTTCAAACAAAAAATGCAACCCCACAATAGCTTTCGTCGTGTTTCAAACTAATTTAGCTTTTCCTTCGCAACCGAAGCATAACTATGAAACTGGTCCCGAGAGCTGGGGAGGGCATGATGCATATCAGGGAATTTGGGGGGGGGGGGTAATTTCGAGAAATATTGTCTTCAAAATCTTCACCTTGTATGTTCTAGCAGAGGAGAGCCCAGATTCAGGAACAGTTTTAACCACATCTTACCTTCAGCCTTAACTCCAGATGGGCCAGGCTGCGGGTCACTGGGATGACCGGGGTCATCCAGGTTTATTGGCGAGAATTGTGATCGCCTTCCGCCGTCCCTTATTGGACAGCGGAGGCTACAGTTTTGCGGCCTCAATGAAGAACTGGTGGTGGACCTGTTGTTTGTCTTTTCTGTAATGACACGGTGTCTTACAGTGAGGCCATTGTACTTCCACTGAAACTACACTGTGAATTAGCAGGTATAATGAGCTTGCTTCGTGTTTTCAGTGATATTTCCCGATGAAGTAATTATTCTCACACCCTGCACACTATTTAGCCATGATGGAATTGATTTGAATTTCAAGTGCCTTCTCCTAGGCCCAGCTTTTATTATCACGTGATGATCTACTCCATATGTGATTGGTTCTATTGAGTGTCTGTTTTCACGTCACATTCAAGCACGAATCAAATTGGCTAATTTGACTTCCTTCACATACATCAACCGCTACAGATCCGTCTGATTTTCCGTCACTCTTGATAATGTTTTTGTCATTTTCTTGCGGTGCTGGAGGCATAAGGTTATTACAACTCCTAAAAATCATGAATTTTATACCCTCTACAATACATTTATTATCAATTTGCGGAGAAAATGGTATAGAAGAAAACTTTCATAGAATGATGTGTTCTACTACTTGGTAAGCTCAAATTCTTTGATTTAGGTGTAGGGTTGCATTTCCAATAATACCCAAAAAATTATTTAATGTAAGATATTATGATAAATTTTTACAGTATTGGCTCATTCACTAGAAACTAATGGTCATATCCTTAAAGAAATTGTGTATCACAAATCAGTTCTTAACATGATTTTCTTATGCTAGAATCTTCACAATTGTAGAAAATCTTAACATAAGTTTAGGACTATCAGTTTCAAAAATATGTTCTTATTCATCTTGCGTTATTTTGGTATACCAGTTAATTTTTTGTGGTATTGTTCTTTTGTAGAGGATTTTGTGCTTCAGAGAGTGGATTCCACAATTTCTTTCAGTGTACAACCATAAGTCCCTCAACTCCACGTAACAAAGTCTATTCAACAATCCAAGGTGCTTGGTATGGAGGGTTGATGTGGGCCTTTGCCCCCCAGGAAACATTGTCTTCACCTTGATATGAAGAGCAGGATAGAGCTGAAACTTGAGAGCACCAATTGGATGTGAAGGGTGCTTTCTACAATATTTTCCCCTCTATTTGTGGTTTTAATGTTCGTGTCTAGATTAATTCTTGTATTGACAATTGCAACTTTTAGTTCTCTACCAGAATATCATCTTCAGTTTCTGCTAGCTTAGTGTGATCATACCATAAAGATTAACCAGTATTATAACTGATAGTGGTGCCATCAAACATTGTCTGTGTCTTCCTTATCTGTTGGCTCTTTGGCAAAGGGCCAATAGTCTACCTATGATAATGTATTCTTGAAAGGTAAAATATGGATTGGTAAATAGGAGGTCTGGAGAATTTGCAGAAACAAATTTTTATTGGGATCCCCTGACATTTCATGTTACAGTGAGTTGCTGTGGCAGGATAAAAAAATTCTCGAAGCAGCAGTTCAGATTACAGTGTTGATGCAAAATAAATTTTTATGGTTGCTTTGTTACATTGTAATTTGATATGCAGTTGGTATTAATTGATATAGAAATGCTATGTATGCAAAATAGTTGAGGAATTGTCTCTTGATACTGTTTATTATATACCATATCTGAAACCAAAAATTATTCTTTATGTGAGGAAGTCATTATTAAACTGTATTATATGATGTATTGGATTACAAGGGAGAGGTCAGATCATTGAGGTCTGAGGTATGCACAACAATCTTTTCATTCATTCTGTTTATTTGATAAAAATGTTTGAATATGAACTAAAAGTTTACTTTACTGAGATTGTAAGAAAGAATTAGTAGTAAAAGGCAAAATACACTTAAAAGTAATTAATCTCATGAACTTATTGACTGACAAATCAACATTTCATACTTTGATTTTCTCTGATGCACTGTAATTAATTTGGTGTATTTTGATGTTAGAACAGATATTCATAACTTGAAGGTTTAGATTACATACTTGTAAAAGAACATTTATAGATTTTTTCATGATTTTTTAAATGGTGAAATCCAATGTCAAATGCCCATGTCAGGATGATGCATTGTCAAGATTTCTTTTGTCTACTTACTACTACTTACTACTAAGTCAGTTTGATACA
>NW_020870749.1:161523-166523 GCF_003789085.1 Penaeus vannamei | reverse complement strand
GGTTGGAGTGCGAGCGATATTACTAGAGTAGGGAGTATGATAGAAACCTTGTCAGTGTGCTTCCTGTCTGGCTTTACATAGACTGAGACCAAGTTTGTATCTTAGAGTTGCTACCTCAGACTCAAACTTGTAGGGGGCAGCCTCTATAAAATATATAACGGGGGCCGCCGCAGTCAGCACATGTACGTGTTTGTGCAGAGCAGTTTGAGCAGTTTGATTACCGGGTTGGGCACATAGGGGGCATCGGTCTGTGGAAAGGCTGTGTTTGGCAGGATGTCCAAAGCGCCAACAGTTTTGACATTGACGGGGAGGAAGTTGGTATGGTCGAACAGGGAAGGATTGTCCACCGATGTAGATACGAACGGGAAGGTCGTGTGTGCGGAAAGTAATTTTGGCAATGGTGGGTTTCTTTCGATGACCTTTGGGAGGAATGGAATAGCACTGTACTGTTATTACATCACGGTCTTTGAGGCAGCCGAGTAAGTATTCTCCACAATCTGACCATTCGATATCCATAGGGCAGCTTGCTTGGGAGATAGAGACAGTTCCGGTACAAGTATTAAGAGTTGGATGAGGTTCTGCAAGAATGGGGTTGCCAGAGAGATCAGTTAAATTTATAATACTATAGCTTCAGTTTCAGATGTAACTATAACGAGTCGGATATGATCGGGCTGTGATTGACTGATGAAGGGCAATATTTTTTACGCTCTTTGGTTTATACCCCTCTGATATCGCCAAATCGGCAAGTAATCTTGGCATGCCGTCAGCTGATAGATGAGTCATCTGCCTCCACATTGGGGGTTTCAGATATCACTCAATCGCCTCCGGGCAATGCCATTGAGCAGAATTGCTATGTGCTTTTTTTCGTGAATAGCCTTGAATTTTACCTGACTTTCGTTGCTGTTTTTGGCCATTGTCTCGATGACTGTGGAGACACTGATCCGCCACTGCAGAAAAACGAGCCAGGGAGGCCACAGAAAATATCAAAACGCACATTAAATGTGCTCAGGAGGCAGGTGGATTGTCGGCCATGTTTAACAGCACCTTGAGTACTGGCTTACTGGCTGATGTGTCTGTGAGAACCATACAATGCCGGCTCTACAATGACGAAACTTTTTGGTCCACCTCTAGACACTTCGCAATGAGACTCCAGAGTACCGTAGTAACAGCAGTCTGATCAATTTTCAACTGTTTACCTCCACCCATCACAACACACTGGCCAAAAAACGCAACGGAACTCTGGCAAAATAGGCTATTCACGAAAAAACGGAGCAATTCTGCTCAATGGCATTGCCCGGAGGCAATTGAGTGATATCTGAAACCCCCAATGTGGAGTCAGATGACTCATCAATCAGCTGACGGCATGCCAAAATTATTTGCCGATTTGGCATGATATTAGAGGGGTATAACCAAAAAATGTCAAAAATCTTGTCCTGGACCCTCTCGCGTCAAAATTTCTGACTTGCACTGTATATATATATGTATATATATATATGAAACCTGATGGTAGTGTTACAGTATAGTCTGATTGAGAAAGTTAGCTTGTTAGTAGATTATTTTAATTCAAAATAAAGTTTACAAGACATTGAACTTCCTCTTTCATGTCACCCATTACCATGCTTTAATTCATTTGCCTTCAGGTCCTCTGAAATCAAGTATCTGTTATCGGAATTAGATGAATATGGGGGAGTAGACCCCAATGGCTTGTTTCCTTTGATTTTAAAAATACCAAATGGCCAATTAGCTCCTATATTAGCTGTAATATTACGCCTTTTAGTTCGTAAAGGGTCATTCTCAGAGTGCAGGCGCTTTGGTAGTGTTACCCCAATTCCCAAGGGCCTACTACAGTCTTCACCTACTGAATATAGGCCCTTTTCAATAACACTAATTTTATGTTTTGAACATTTGCTGGTTAAACGTCTTTCTGTACATTTGAGACCGTTTCTTCCAGTGACTCGGGTCTGGTTTTAGAAAGGGACTCGGCTGCAGTGATGCATTCCTTATGTTAGTGATGAAATACAGTCTGCTTTAGATAGGGGTCATGAGTCAAGGCTTGTCTCTCTGGATTTTAGTGCAGCTTTTGACACAGTTAATCACAAGGGTTTAATTTTTGAGTTACAGTCTGTTGGTGTTTGTGGCAAAGTTTTTAGTATTAACTGAATTTCTAACTGGTAGGCAGTGGCGTATTCATACTGATGGTAGTTTTAGCTTGTATTCCCATGTATCTTCTGAGGTTCATCAGGGTAGTGTTCTTGGCCATTTGCTCAATATTTTAAGGTGTTTTAAGCAGGGAAAGTTCTTGCCTGAAATCTCAAGCGTTTTTCTTGCTAACTCAAGCATTTCGCTTGCTTTCTCAAGCGATCCCCGTAGATGGCTAGACTTGTGATTGCTAAGTCAAGCGGTGTACCGTCACCATGGCAACAGCGTCGGTCGCGTACCTTACTGGTCACGATCCTTCGAATGTGGGCGTTGGCCATGAATTCGGCTTAATATCTTATCAGATAAAAAAAAAATTCTTAAAATTTTAACCAAAGAAATTGAAATTAACTGAAAACGAAAGTAGATAATGGAGACAATGGGAATAAATAAATCATAAATCATTATTAGACACACAATTTACCTCTTACTGTAGTTACTCCTCGTCTCTCTAAATCGAGAATATATCTGCTATTCTATGAAATAAAGAATATTTCAAGTGAAAAAGTCTGAGAAATTCTAGCAACATTCTTCTGTTGATATTGTATTCGATGATTTGTTATATTTAACCTCATAAAATCGGATATATGGGAATGGGTAGGCCTATATTTTAATTCAGGGATGTTCATTTGTTTTGATAACACGCTAGAATGAAAGGGTTGCCAATCAGAAGTGTGTGTCATTGTTTTAGAGGCACTTTATATGAATATAGGAGAAAATATTGCGCTTTGTTAAGATGTTTGGGTAGATTTATTTACTTCTCTGCCATCTTGATGCGGCGCTAGCTTGTCAGTTGTTTTGAAATGCGCGCTCAAACAGTTACCAACCGGCAATGGAATAAAGTCCACTCTCGATTTATGCATTAGTTATCTCTTTCCGAGATTTTTAGTGGGAATACTTGTCTATTGCCTTTAAAACCCAAGTATGTATATGCTGTGTGTTATTTTGACATTTCTATGTTCTCCAATGACTGTTATGACTTGTACTTTATAGAAAGACACTTCCACATGTCTGGCATCACTGAATAGGGCCTGCCTGCCTTGGAAAGCGTTTTAAGCAGGGAATGGTACAGTTCTTGGCCTATTGGCAAGAATTCTTGCTCAAGCACTCCCCTGCTTAAAACGCTTTACGTTACAAGCGATATGTGGTCGGGCATTACTAATAAAGTATTGGCATATTTTGATGATACTTCTCTGTATGCTGATATTCCATCGGCAACTATGTATATAGTAGCTGACAGTCTTACTGTAGACTTGATGATAATTCAATCGTGGTACTCTCGGTGGGGCATAAAATTATATCCTGCTAAGTCTAAAGCATGATGATTAATAGAGTCTTGATCACTTCAGTGAATAACTTAAAGCTCGTAGATGTAACCTTTGATTCAAAGCTTACATTTTGCATATTGGGAATATGGCCCGGGCAGTTTCATCAAAGTTAGGCATCATTCGCAATTGCAAGATCTGTGAAGATCTTAACATTACTCATGGATGCTTCTTTTCTTTTATTCTGCCTCATTTTGAGTATTGTTCTCTTGTGTGGTTATCTGCTGCAGAGTCACACTTAAGACTGCTTGATCGTTCTTTTAATATAATTAAATTTCTTCTGGCTTAAATTTGGACATTAGACAAGTTTTTACCGGATTTTTCTTAACCTGCAAGGGTTACCAGAAGTTTCATGACCCTCAGTTCAGTGACGTTTGATGTAAGCCAAGTCAGTTTTCTAGAGGCGTTTTAAACAGGGGAAACTTTTACCTGAAATCTCAAGCGTTTTCTTGCTAACTCAAGCATTTCGCTTGCTTTCTCAAGCGACCCCCGTAGATGGCTAGACTTGCGCTTGCTAAGTCAAGCGGTGTACCGTCAGCATGGCAACGGCGTCGGTCGCGTACCTTACTGGTCACGATCCTTCGAATGCGGGCGTTGGCCAGGAACTCCGCTTAATATCTTATAAGAAATAATTTTTTCACGGTATCTGATTCTGTAATTTTCTTAAAATCATATTCAAAGAAATTGAAATTAACTGAAAACGATAGGAGATAATGGAGATTATGGGAATAAAGAGTGTTTTACTTATAAAAAATAAATTATTATAAGACGAACAATTTACCTCCTATTGTTAAACTTCGTCTCTCTAAATCGAGAATATATCTGCTATTCTGTAAAATAGTGAATATTTCAAGTGAAAAAAGTATGAGAAATTTTAGCAACATTCTTCTGTTGATAATGTATTTGATTTGTTGTATTTAAGCTCATAAAATCGGATATATGGGAATGGGTAGGCCTATATTTTATGGATATTCATTTGTTTTGATAACGCGTCAAAATGAAAGGGCTGTCAATCGGAAGTGTGTGTCATTGTTTTAAAGGCACTTTATATGAATATAGGAGAAAATAATGCGCTTTGTTAAGATGCCTGGGTAGATTTACTCAGCCATCTTGATGCGGCGCTAGTTTGTTAGTTGTTTTGAATTGCGCGCTCAAACTGTTACCAACCGCCAGTGAAATAAACTCCACCCACGACTTGTGCAAAAGTTATCCCTTTCCGAGATTGTTGGTGGGAATATTGTTTTTTAAAACCTAAGTATGTATATTTTGTGTGTTATTTTGGTATTTCTATGCTCATCAAGGACTGTTATGATTTGTACTTTATAAAAAGACACTTCCACATGTCTGGCATCACTGACGAGGGCCTGCCTGCCTTGGAAAGCGTTTTAAGCAGGGAACGGTACAGCGCTTGGCCTATTGGCAAGAATTCTTGCCCAAGCGCTCCCCTGCTTAAAACGTTTTTGATGTTTTTTATTTACT
>NW_020870749.1:149023-156523 GCF_003789085.1 Penaeus vannamei | reverse complement strand
AATATATCCTAGTTGGTTTTTGACGTATTATAGATATTCACTGTAAAAACGAGTATACCGAGGTGGGAGTGAATACATGTTGCAACTCGCCTACCCATATATCCTGTCGCGCATAGGCCGAAACCGGCGCGTTCGGTTTGACAGCTGGCCTGGCTGCGGAGCGAAAGAAAAAGGCGCGAGCGAGATAGATCATGTCACCCGCGTCATTCTCCAGGCTCCCGCGTTGAACTCGTGTCTTATAATCTTACAGTAACTGAATGTGCTTGTATTTTGTATCAGGACTAGTGTTTTTAATACTTTTGAATAAATTAGAAATAGTCAATGTAAGAACACTAAATACTAAATACGAATAATGAATTAAAAATACTGAACCGTGTTGATAAGGCAGTATACAAATAGATGTATAAATATTTTGACTAATTTTAAGAGAGATAGAGGGGTAATATGTCATATTTCTAAGAATATGCCATATCTAAAGGCCTTTTTTTGTAGCACCCCGAGACCTCAAACAGTTTGATACACTTTGATGCATGTTTGCCCCTTACGCGCACATTACTGGAATTGGTGAAATATTTTTTCACTTTGTATCAAAGTGAAAATATCTTGTATTTCGCAAGTGAAGTATGTACGTGTGAGACAGGGGCATATATATGCTCATATATAAGCTCTTCAGTTAAACGGTTAGATATACTCCGGCCAGCCAATCAAAGTGCGATATTTGCCAAATATATTTCACGCAGGTTCAGATAGGAATTTATATTTTCCTTAATCACGAGTGGCACCATTAAGTTTCTTGATACAAAATTCTATTTTAAAGGTGCCAGAGATGTTCCTATGTCTTTTTAGCAGTACATCAAGTACATGATCACTCGATCCGGGTACAACTGGAGGTCAGTCAAGACGGTCGCTGGAACGACGTGGTCATTTTCAACGAGTCCGAATCATACTGACTTCGTTGGGATGAATGTCTTCAGAATCATTCTGTACCTCTGTGCTACAACCTTACAGGCTCAAAAGCATTAGAATAGACTCTGCTGTTTATATGTTAATCAATGAAACATACCTCTGATCATTGGTATTCTCTAGTTAACTGATTCGAATGCGATGAGATGCAAAACCTCGAGATACTGCAAAAAAGCTTGAGATAACTGTCTAAAGGTACATGTGCGCATACACACACACACACACACACACACACACACACACACACACACACACACACACACACACACACACACACACACACACACACACACACACACACACACACACACACACATGTTGATACAGTTGTAGAAATAAATGAGACAATAGTTTCGAAATTCTCCTGGCTTCCATCCTCAGGTCTGGAATCTAAACGAATCGAAATTGTTGTCTCATTTGTTTCAGTAAATCTAGTTTGTACATTGTGAGTTTTTCTAGCTGACTATCGAATTCGATCTTTTAATCAACCATAATATAAATAAAATTATATCCGAGAGTTCATAGAGTGCAGTTGAGTGCAGAAGTCGTCAAGTTTCAATACTGACGGTTGTGATTTTAGTAGTCTTTATTGTCATTAGAGATCAATTGTCATCTAAAAAATCTTATGTTTTTAATTTTTGATCATTATACAGCATGATATAGGAATAAACTAGTAAGCAATTGAGCTCTATATTTAAACCTTACCCATTCATCATAATATATAACTTAATATAAAATATATAGTTTACAGTAATATTATATATGTATAAAATAAATATTAGCAATTATACAATTAAGTATTTAAGCATATATTTATAATAGATCTCATATAATACTTATATAATTATAGACCATTACATGATACATATAATATATAATTAGATAATAATTAAATAATATCAATATAAGATAAGTCCATGATGTACACTTAAAATATGACCATTTAAATGTTATGTGTATATAATAATGATATGTGTAAATATTATATATACGTGTAGAAAAATAATATAGTGATAATGTTTAACTAAGTAAATAGAATAATATTGTATATATTTGTGTATATATATGGTAATATAATATTACTAGTTAACATATAGTATGTGTATAGTATTCATCATATATATAATATATTCAGTATATAATTATATATACATACATACATACATTACATACATAGATACATACAAGTACATATATACATATACTACTTATATTAACACTAATATATATTAATAAATATTAGAACATATAATATGATAAAGGTGAACTATAGTATAATAAATAAAGATACTAAATTAGATATATATAATAATTACTCAATAATATAATTACGTAAAAAAATAAAATAATAAATACGCTTGTATTTGCTCAAAGATATATAATCTATAAGATAGTAAAATTAATATGTAAGCAATCCTTTCTATATGTATTACAGAGAATTATCAGTTGTATAATCCCTAGTGAATAAAAATAAATTAAAAAATCACTCGTATACTATTATTTCACTTAAACGAATGTTTATTTTATATAATTTAGTGTATGTAATAATTTGAGGATTTTAATATGTATAACGTGTAGATCATCGTTATATAATAAAATATGATATCCTATACCCTAATATAGCATATACCATATATATGATATAATATATTATCATATAATCAAGTAAAATTAAGTATATGTTAATGTTTGCACTCTAGCTTTATCTACTATCAGGTAATATTAATATATTATCCTATATACATCACACTATAATCTATACAATTCCGAACAATATTATGTATTGATAAATTACGTGCACACACTCACCTAATCACAGCACACACACACACACACCACACAACATAGCTAATGACGCACACATCACACAAATTAGTATAAGTCCAGAAAAATCAATAACCACTACACAAGCATCACTACTCACACACAAACCCATCACAACTGAATATTATTATTATATATATTATTCTATTCATTATTAGTAGAATTTTATATTTATTATTAATATGTATACTATATATAATATTATATAATAATATATATATGGTATAATAATATATATAATATATAATGTTATAATCATATTATATATTATGTATTAATAATTATATGTTATATAATATATATATGTATATAAATATATCTATCTACTATATTATACCCAATATTATAATAATATATTATATATAAATTATATATGTATGAATTAACTATATACTATTTTATATATAATAATATATTATATATAATATACTATAGTATATATAATATGTATCACAATAAGTTTTATTACTATGTATAAATATTATAACTTCATAATATCTATAATATTGGCAATATACATCTAAAGATAGTATATATAATAAATAAAATACAATGATATACTATAATTACTTAATCGTCGGAGTATTAGTGCTTGTATTTAATTAATATTTAATATATATTTTATTTATTATAAATTAATTGATAATTACCATATATAGTATATATATATAATATCTATAATATATATATATATATTTAATTATTATATGTTGATTATATATATTCATTTTATATATATATATTAATTATTATATATTATATAATATTATATATTTATAATATTATATTTAATATATAGTACTTAACTTCATATATCAAGTTATATATCTATTATATCAGATATAAATATTATATATATATATAATTATATAATAATATTTATAATTGTATATTATTTAACTATATAATTTATAATATTGTCTGATGTGTGAGTAGTGTGTGTGTGTAGTGTGTGTGTGAGTTGCTGTGTGAGTGTGTGTGTTGTGTATGTGTGTGTGTGTGTGTAGTGTGTGTGTGTGTGATGTGTTGATGTTTGTGATGTGCGTATTATTAATCTATATATATTAGTATCATAATTAATTAAATTAATTATAATTATACATCATACTATTATTGTCAATAATATAAATAGCATATATGTGTGTGTGTGTGTGTGTGTGTGTGTGTGTGTGTGTCGTGTGTGTGTGTGTGTGTGCGTATAATATATATATATATATATCTATATTAATTAAATATCGATGTATGTTTTATATATGAATTATATACTATAATAACATTTTATCAGTTATATGAAATTATTTAATTAATACTGTCGCATGTTTTCATATAAATAGTTAAAATATATATTTTAATATTATATTATAATATTAAAATTAAATATAATCATATACTAGTATATAATTATATTAATTTGAGTATTAATATTATAGGTCCTTATTTATATTATATACATTTATTAATCTAAATATTATAAGATATATTTCATATTTTATAATAATATATGTAAGTGTATAATACCACAACATGCCCACACACACACACACACACCCATCATATGCTAATATCTTTAGTATAATCAAGTATAATTATTAATATTAGTAATATATAAATATAGATATTATGTATGATTAATCATTGAATAATTATATATTGAGATTATAATATGTATAAAAATATATATACCCATTATGTTAAAAATTATAAATGTTATATTATATAAGTTATATATATTAGATATTAATATATAGATGATATAATGTATTTATATATATTTTGTATACAAATGCAATAAAATAGATTGTAGTATAAATATATGTAATAAATAATAATTAAATAATATAAATTATAGAGTAATAATATTATACATTATGAATATCAAATATTAGACATGATGTATTATGATTATAATAATGAATAATTTATCATTTTAATATATACATTACTATTGTATGTATAAAATATGATATATCGATCATTAATAGATTATTATAAATTGTATTAAATATATATAATAATATATATATATATTTAATTTACAGTTATAATATGTTTATCTATATATAATATATATATAATATATTAGTAAATATATATATGTTATATAGCATTATAATATGACTAAATTGTATGTATATATATTTATTATTAAATATGTAATTATTATATATATGATAAATAATATAATCATAATAGTTAGTATAATTTAATATATAAAATCTTATACCATAATATATGAATATAAGTTATCAGATAAAGACTAGGTAATAAATGATTATGCTGTATTACGCCTTCTTGAGAGAAAGATATGATATAATCTAGAAATAAATATATCCTTTTTTTTCGGTACATTTTTTACTGGTGATAATTATTAATGAGGATTATTTAATACACTTAATAACCAGGTCTATATATAAATGATAGATAGATTCTCATGATATATATATTATATAATACCTATTATTTAATTAGTACAATAATAATAGTATAAATTAATTAGAATGATAATTAGAGAATATTAGATATAATGACAATAATATGATAACAATGATTAATTTTGATCATTTTATAATATATATAGTACGTCATAACAATTAATAGGCATAAACTTATATATATATTACAATATCTATTCTATTTATATCACCAATATATATTTTCATTACTATACAATAGCAATAGAAATAAATATACTAACAATTATATCATTAAAGTTGTTTCATCATTATAAATTTATTTAATTTTAATTAATTATGTTTCAATTAATATTTAATTATATTTCTAAAATTAATCATATTGGCTATTATCATTATATAAATAGTTATACTGATAAAATACAATAATGATTAGCATAATAATTTATTATTTAGTAACATTTTAATATCTAGACAAAATATGACTCAAATATATTAAGTCTATTAAATAATTTATTTATATATCACTAATATAATAATTTGGCGAATAGATAATATTTAAATTAAAATAATATATAATAAAATAATATCAAATTTATCAATATTATATAATGGTCAATTTAGTGTGATGTTGTCAGTGGTGTATGTTGTTATTTGTGCGTGATGATGTGTTAGTTGTTTGAGTGTGTGTCGAATGTGTTAGTAGGTTATGCATATATATAAGTGTCAGTAATAATATTATCATTAATATTAAAATTAGTTAACTTAATTTAATATTGACTGATAGTCAAAATTGATATTAGATAATAATTATTAAACTATGTATCATATTTCTATAAATAATTTTCATACTTTTTAATATAATAATATGGCAATTAAGAATTATTAATTAAATAATAACATTTATATTATACATTATATCTTATTATTTATTATATAACTATAATTTTATTTCTAATTATACTAATTTGTCATATAATAAGTAATTAATCTTATGCGTTAGTTATTCTATATATATATTATAATGAATAGTTATAATATTGATTAAATAGGATTAGGACTGAAATTATATCCAATAGCAATACCAATAATATACCAATTTATTAACCCACCTTAGTCACACATTATACAAGGATGTATCGATTAAATAATAACACCATAAAATATATACTATATATAATATATGAATTAAATTATTAAACAATGATGATCAGTAATGATAGATTAACATAGAATATGTAAACTATAATTAAAATATATTGTAATGAATAATCATAAAAATATGTGAATAGACAGTTAATGTTAGTATAAATATATTAAACAAATATATCTAGTATATAAATGATAATTCACAGTTTATATTACATGAAAATAAAGGCAGAAGTAATACAAATCCCAAAAGTCGTAAAAAACGCGCAATAAATCATATCACTCACTGTATATACAGCTGTCAACTTTATTGAGAGATAATAACTCAGTCCTGTCAAATAATAAAACAAAACAGTATATCACTGTATCATTATTTTATGATAGTAATTATGACGATTTTTATAACATTATGAAAATAATATATACCAGGTTACTATGATGCATCTCCATGATAAATCCCTGTTATTTCAATTATGACAATAATGAATAGATAATTAAAATTATATTAATGATCGATAATATATGACTAATAGTAATCATGACTACCTATTAACTAATAGATAATAAAATTATAATGATAAAATCATATAATTTATATAATGATAATATAATCTTCATAATTACTCATAAATAGCAATCATAATCCAACACGACTAAATATATTAAATACATCTATATTTCCAATTTAATATCTATATTTACTAATTGTTTATATTAGTTATAGTCTATAGGCAATGGAATACGTAAAATAGTAAACTAATCCATTGTCATGAGTCATGTATATACGTCATTATTTATTTAGTGGTCAATACTAATAATATTATATATTTCACACGATATATTATTCTTATGCTGTTAACTCTATCATTAATAAATAATAATTAACATATGTTTAATTAAATTGAATTAGATATAAGAAAGATAATGGCTAAAATAGTAAATAATTAGAATAATAAATGATATATATATATATTAATGATAATACTTAATGCATTACATTATGTACTTATATCATACGATATAGATATTAACATCAGCTCCTGAGTGCAAATACCACATATGGACAGTTAGATCCATCTCCATATCTTTGTCCGCATGGTATTCGCCACTGATCTGTCGAGCTGATGGTTTATGTTTTCCACTAGTCCTTGTA
>NW_020870749.1:134023-141523 GCF_003789085.1 Penaeus vannamei | reverse complement strand
AACCTCCCTTATTACTACCTTACAGGCTTATTCTCCATCTCCGTAACCCCCTCAAAACACTCCACTTCCCGTCCTTCTACCACCACTAACACTACAAATATCTCAACTACTCTATTTAGCCCAGCTAAATGGGACCGATTTTTCGTGATCCCCCCTACAGCTCCTTATTCAGGCAACACTCTTCTCTTTCTCTATTCCTCTTAGAGGTCATCGAAAGAAACCCACCAAAAATTACTTTCCGCACACACGACCTTCCCGTTCGTATCTACGTCGGTGGACAATCATTCCCTGTTCGACCATACCAACCTCCTCCCCGTCAATGTCAAAACTGTTGGCGCTTTGGACATACTGCCAAACACTGCCTTTCCACAGACCGATGCCCCATATGTGCCCAACCCGGTCATGACGGATCAAACTGCCCTGCACAAACACACACATGTGCTAACTGCGGCGCCCCCCATAATGTATTTTATAGAGGCTGTCCCACTTACAAGTCTGAGTCTAAGGTAGCAACTCTAAGATACAAACTTGGTCTCACTCTACGTGAAACCAGACAGGAGGCACGCCGACAAGGTTTCTCTTATACTCCCTACTCCAGTAATGTCGCTCACTCTGTCCCTCCCCTCCACCTCAAGATGTTCCTACACCCTCCCCTATACCTACTTACTTCCCCACTTCCACCACTTCTACTCCTACATTCAACCTCCCCCAGTCAAATTATTTTGCCACTCTAAATCCAGACCCCAATCTCAACCAAAGCTCCAATCTCAACTACAGCCCCAACACCATCCCCTCTCCCTCCCTGCATAACCCGTAGTAGACAGACTAAACGTTCCACCCCTTCTTCCCCTACCACACACTCACCTCCACCTACCTTTACCTTTACTCCTCAGACACCAGTCTCCCCCCCCCCCTCACAAGAAAACCTTTGTCTCACAAAATTCTTCAACCAACTCCACTGCAGAAACTATGGAAGACATTCAAAGCTATATGCTTGAGACACAAAATTCCATAACTCATGCTCCCTCCACACTTGAAGTGATTGCCGATATCCATACCTTTCCTACTTATATTCCCCCTACACCCCTTCCTCCTACTCCTCTCAGCACAACCTAACCCCCTCAATTCCGTCCACCTCCGATATCCATCCTCCTGAAATCCATCCCCCTCTTACTCATAGCACCCCTACACCCCTTCCTCCTAATCCCTCCCAAGACAACACATCCCCTTCAACTCCAACTATCCATCCTCCTACCACTAATATTCCCCCCACACCACTTCCTCCTACTACCTCCCAACACAACCCACCCCCTTCAACCCCAAGTATACACACATTCTACCTCCCACCATCCCCTCTATCCTTTCCCGGATACATACGGGAATCACTCATGTCGCAACAATGCCCTTCCCCAGATTCCCTACCTCCTGATACCCCTCCTTTACACCCCTAGCTCCTTCCCCCCCAGATTCCCCAACGTACCAGCACTTTCTCACAGACAGACCTGTCTCTCTTTTAGTTCAACACATTCTGTTGTCCTGTCCACGCTTTAATACAGCACGTACGTCTGCTTTTACACACCTATCCTCCCTTCACCGACCTCCCAACATATCAGACATCCTTACAGAATCCTACAGCTTCTGCCTTGACAACCTGTTCTCCTTCCTCATAAATATCCTTCACTTGATCTAATTGCCTTACATAAACCACCATAACCCTTTCCCTCATCAACCCCCTTACCCATCTTCAACCTTTCAACATTACTCTAGATAGTTGACGCATAACAACTATCACCTGACATCCCCCTTTACTATACCTTCCTATAGTGCTATTTGACCTTAGATGTCTAGCACATTTATTTCGCTTTTAACCATTAAACATTAACCACCCATTTGCAATAATATATGCTAGGAATGTATGAGGTATAATGTATATCAAAATCTTATTTTTTGCGTAAAGATAATTGACAGTTCGTGTTATAATTTCCTCTTTGTATTTGGAGACTATACTTTGGAAAAGAGAGATAAACAGGAAAATTCATCATGGTTCATTTGTTTACATTGGTTGAATCTTTGAAAATGTCACTCGGGAGACAGTCGCAAGGCCTTCCGTGGTGTTGGCGACCGTTGGAGGCGTGGTCATAAGACCGTTGACATCCATGGCTTTCTATTGGTCGTTGCGTCTAGGAGGCTGACTGCTGATTGGTCAGTCAACTACCGGTCTGCCCTCTCCTGGAAATCTACGGAATTAACTTACAACGTAAACATTGACCTTACAATGTGCTTACTACATTGTAAAACTTTTTTGAGTACGGGCGGTTTACAATATAGTAAGGAGATCGGAAGGTACAGCCAGCAACAAAAGCGATGACGCCTCGCCAGTCCTGGGCTCGGTGAGATCATGCCCTTCTTGCCTTGAAAAGAAGCCCGCGTTCAAACAACTAGGGCATAATTAGGATAGTTCGAATGTGAGGAGGTGGGAAAGTACGGAAATCAGGCGAAGTCAAAAATGACTGCAATATACATGGAGAGAGAGAGAGAGAGGGATCGCTTTTATTCCTGTTTAGTTGTTAATTTGGTGGATATATTGGAAACCTGTCTTAAGAAATAAATTATCGTTTATCATTTCGAAAATGATTATCAAGAAATCACATATTTTTAGTTCAATTCCTTATCATATTTTCTATATAAAAATAAACATTGTTGGAACTGTATTCATATTAATATTAGTCAGACGGAAATATCCTTAATTCATATATGAAGGATGTATATTATTATGGCTCTGCATTATCCTAAGCAGCTACTCTCTGACTTCTCTGTCTTCTATCACCTAGATCCACTATTTGGATAATGATAAACTTTTTGATACAAAAAGATATGTAGCATAAGTTTCGCAACACCTGCATCCTTTATACCCCACCTTCATTATATCAATGCACCGCTGCACACATTCATTGCTTTTCATATTACATCATTCATTTTCACCAACAGTTTCGGAAATAATATAATAAATTAGGTTGACTGACGATGCACTTTAAATCAATTTGTATCTCAAAAGTAACTTAATGCTGATATAATAGACAATACATAATGTAAGTATATGATTGCGAGCGGCGGAGCCAAGTGGCCCATCACACTCAAGTTGACTCCAACCAAACCGTGCTTCGCGATTCATGAACGCGACTGGAGGTCGTGGTTCGTAGGAGGCACCCAAACGAAATAAAAGGAAAACAGGGCAATCGATACCCATACCTTTACAGCCCATTACCCTCGAAGTTTTGCGGCCAAAGCCATTTATTAATGTTTGTTAGTCCAAGAGGCGCTATTTGAGACGATACATTATTCACACCCACAAATATTATCCACAGTGTGTGTGTGTGTGTGTGTGTGTGTGTGTGTGTGTGTGTGTGTGTGTGTGTGTGTGTGTGTGTGTGTGTGTGTGTGTGTGTGAGAGAGAGAGAGAGAGAGAGAGAGAGAGAGAGAGAGAGAGAGAGAGAGAGAGAGGGAGGATGAGAGGGAGAGATGGGGGGGTGCAGACACTAACCTCGATACGATGGGACTGAAACATAGCCGAACACTCACTCCTTGCGTTCTCAGCGGTTCTAAATCATCCCCTTCTTCCAGGTTGTTTGAACATGGGCCACCTTTCTGGGCTAGAAGGGCAAGATCTCTCCCAGCCCAGGTCTGGCTAGGCGACATCGCTTTTGTTGTTGGGTGCACAATATAGGAGGGCGGTTACTACGTCCTCGACCTCGTAACCGACGGGCTGTTCTGAGTATCCTGGGCTAGGGTTTTGTTATGGTGGGTCCCCCCCCCCCACACACACATGCACGCGCGCACACACGCACGCTCGCTCGCACACACACAACACACACACACACACACACACACACACACACACACACACACACACACACACACACACACACCACACCACACACACACACACACATCACACACACACACACACACACACTACACACACACACACACACACACACACACACACACACACACACACACACACACACAACACACACACACACACACACACACACGCATATGTATATATTAATATGTATATGAGAGAGAGAGAGAGAGAGAGAGAGAGAGAGAGAGAGAGAGAGAGAGAGAGAGAAGAGAGAGAGAGAGAGAGAGAGAGAGAGAGAGAGAGAGAGAGAGAGAGAATTTTGTTTGTTAGGATATAAAGCCCAAAGATACCTTACGATACGGAATACGGTCGCAAGGGTTACGGAATCCATACGCTCTTGTTTATTATTTGAAAACGGGTTATAAAGTCGTTAGTTGAGAAATTGTAGATGTCTCTCGTAATTGATACGAGAGACAGCATTTACGATAGATTCGTAATTCCGGCCCCAGCCGAAGAGGTGGGCCGGGCTCCTGCCGACATCAGGATTGTAAGTATGATTGATGGTCTGTATGGATATAATTTTCTTTTATTGCGTCATCCTCAAACATGTTTGCCCTATACACGAACATTATTGGAACCTGTTGAAACGTCTCTTCGTTTTGTATGCCTATACTTTGATGCAAAGCGATGCCCTTGCACCTGCCAACCAGAGCGCGTTTTTCACTTATATTTTACGTAGTCTCAAATAGGGATTTATATTTTCTTTTATTACGAATCGCATCACATAATTCTTGATATAAAATTCTATGACAGCGGTACATAAAATGTTTGTACCTTTTAGCAGTACATGAAATTGTTCACTCTGTATAGGTAAAATTTTGTCAGGGCAAACACTGAAATGAAGTTTCAAACTGTGTATCTTGATTTATTCATGTATTACATGCAGTAAGACAAGTAAATGCATGTGATCATTGGAATCATCCTGTTGTCTGAGATTCGGACACCATAAAATGCAATAGTTAAAGTGTAGGGGTTATCATGACCTTACCCCTAGTTTGCGGGGCCGTAGGAGCCAACGAGACCTAAGCCTCCGGCCTCCTGTTTCGGCACGGAGTAATTTTCATGTTCTCGTGGTGTGATATCGATACTGGTAGCGTGTTTCACTGACAAAAGTTTCGACCAAAGCATATATCATAGACAAAATGGATAGTTAATTCAAAGTGCGTGTAATTGATAAAACGTAACGTTAAATCATCAAAGCAAATGAGACATGACTAATTAAAACAAAGTTAAAAACAAATTCAGTGAATCAGAAAACTACGTTACGCTTTGTCAGTTATCAATGCATCCACAGGAAGTTATTATTTCAAAGTTATCTTTAAAGTCAAGCCATTTAAATAAGTCTATTATCATTTCCTTTATATCTTAAATTCATCATTATCATTCATTTAGTGTTCATTTCACAAGAACTCCTTAAAACTTTATTATTCTTGGTTATTTCTTCGATATATAGATCCAATTCTTTAGTCAACTGTAAATAATGAATACGAATCCTAAATGGTAAACGAAGCAAAAGGCAAAACTCAAACTATTATTATTAAAAGCACAAAAACGTTAACACATAAAACAAAATAAGCAAAACCTCCGAAACACTAAAAGCAAAAGAAATGTACGTAAAAAATGGGGCAATCTAAAATAAAACTGATAAAACAATACCTGTTACAACTGCAGACTCAATGTAAGATCCATTGGTTAAAAGCGTAAAACAGAAAACACAAATAAAAAGAACAAAGCTTAAAAAACAAAAAAAACGACGGTTATCTGAAGGATAACCCAGCCGTAGCTTAATGATTCGATGCCTGTGCGCAACTCAACTCAGGTGGTTGACCCCACCTTATTTATGGTAACAAGGTCGTGCGCAAGGAGATGTTCGCGCATCAAGACTCATTTTACTGTTAAATGTCGTCTCCTTTAAAGAATGAATACCTAAAAATGCGAATTTACTAAAAGATTGCCGTGTTAAATTAAAAATAAAAGGAGGTTCTTTACAAAGAAATACATATAAAATAACAGTAATATAAAAAGAAAGGAACATATATACAGGAATTTAAACAAGCGATAAAATGGTTTTCCGTGGGCTAGCTGAAGGGGTTTGGCGCCAAATGCCCGTTGAAGATTTTCTTCAACCTCTTGTCCGTCGCCATCTTGGGCGCCATCTTGCCAAATCCGTATTTTCGAGGGCGACCTCCCGACGTCATCCTTCACAGGCCTCGAGCAGGAAATCGGGGCGTCGTCGGCTCGTAATACTGGCCATCTCTCCTCGTAATTTGGAAGAAATGCCCAGGGCGTCGCCATCGTCCTCCTACAGCGCCTCCGTCAGGTGCACCCTTCTGCAGTGCCTCCGTCAGCGCCTCCGTCGGGATCCTCACGCCCTGGTCCAAAATGCGTTTTCTTTTCTCGGGGCTTCTTAGGGGGGGGGTTCCGGTGATGCTGAGCGGGGTGTGGGTCGTCAGAAGAGGCAGTAAGAGCGGCAGCTCACTACAAAAGCGACATACTTCAACTGCCACTGTGAAGAACGATGGATGTAATAGAAAAAAATGTCTGAATCTGAGAAACACATTTGAAAGATTCCACAACCATGCGAAGAGAAAATTGTATAAACAATATGAATTCGAGAGTAATCTGGTACTTTTTTCCGTTTCACATGAAGCTTCCTCAATGGTTTGCTTGTTACTAAAAACATAAGAGCATGTGGATTACTTTAATGTGTTTCTATTTCCTTAGTATGTGATTTTGAAAAAAATAGACATGTTAATACAAAATTCGATGACCATGTATTTTTTAGCAACCGTGAGGCAACATCAAGCAATGTATCAAAGAATTGGGTGTCTCAGTACGCAGTGTACCTGCTTATTACGTGAGACGGCATCCATACATTTGAGTAAATATTTGGCACCTATGCCATGCGGAATCTTTGAATGTACCACAATGAAAAATTGAGAGTTCAATGAAACCCTGTTAATTTTTGTATGGTTATGTTATGTGCAGCCCTTCAGACATGTATATTTAATGTTTGACTTTGACCCAAAAGTCAGTCTCTCTCTCTCTCTCTCTCTCTCTCTCTCTCTCTCTCTCTCTCTCTCTCTCTCTCTCTCTCTCTCTCTCTCTCTCTCTCCTCTCGCTCCTCTCCTCTCTCTCTCTCTCTCTCTCTCTCTCTCTCTCCTCTCTCTCTCTCTCTCTCTCTCTCTCTCTCTCTCTCTCTCTCTCTCTCTCTCTCTCTCTCTCTCTTCTCTCTCTCTCTGCTCTCTTCTCTCTACTCTTTACTACCTTATATTTCCCTCTCTTTTCTGTAATTTTTTGTGAGAACTTCAGTGTCAATATTTTTTTCTTTGCAGGTATGTTATACTGATTCACTTGCTGCGTGCATTGCACTGTTTAACTGGTAAGTAATATATAAAAGGTTTCCATTCAAATGTTGTAATCTCCCCCCCTTTCTCTGTCTCTCTCTCTCTCTCTCTCTCTCTCTCTCTCTCTCTCTCTCTCTTCTTCTCTCTCTCTTCTCTCTCTCTCTTCGTTCTTCTCTCTCCTCGTCTCTCCTCTCTCTCTTTCTTATCTCATCCTTTCTTTCTTTT
>NW_020870749.1:107974-127974 GCF_003789085.1 Penaeus vannamei | reverse complement strand
CTTGCTGTTATATAACTATCTCAGAGTTTCATTAGAACCCTATTACTCTTTATTCATAAAAAATATATACAAATCTGCTAATGAAGAGCACTGTTCTCCAATGTTATTTTTACAAAACTTTTTGTATACATTCCAATCTATTGTGGTTGTCTTTTTGTTCTTTTTTCCAACTGTACCTAGTGAAAAGTTTAGCCAGTGGTTGTGAATCACCTCTTATCACCTACATACATTATTCCAAAGTGTATGTAAGTCAGTAGAATCACCACGTGTCGAGAAAAAAATCTAGCAGACTGGTCTTCACTAAGCATAGTTGGAATATGCAATCAGATGAAGTGGATCTCTTACAATTTTCTTTTCAAGCACTTTGTCCATTGAGTAAGTGGCTCTGAGATCTCTCTCCTTTGCAGGCCTGTGCTCACTTCATGATATGCTCCAAAAAAAGCCAAGGGAGCAAGTTCACTGTCATGCCACTTTTATCACCCTTCCTCATCACTCGCAGAGTGTTAATGTAAATGACGATTGTATTAACGTTTTTTTAAAGAAACTTCAGGTCAACTAAACAGTGATGTTCTAGTGTTTCTGCACATTTTGAGTATGCTCAAAAGTTGAATTTTAATGTTGGACAAATCTATATGGAGTTTAATGCAGCATGATTTGATTAAAAATAAATCAGATATGATAATAAGCAAATTCTGGTCATATGTGAAGTGCACAAGGTGAGGATTCTGTTTTTCATGATAACCTTGATCTCAGTATGACAAACAGTAGCATATCAAGATATATAATTTTGATGATCAAAGTTTCATTTGCTATTATATCTTTAAATTAAAACAAAAGTAGCTAGAGTGAAGAGTACATTTTTACTCCTCTAGGTGGTGTCAAAACATTTAGTGTAATTCTGAAAACTTGACTTTCCCTCTGTACAGAGCAGACATTTTAATATGTACCAAAATCAAATGAATGTCTAAAAATAGAGATGTATGAATACACAGTATTCCTTTTGATGGAGAAGTAGCTGTGCTACCTGATTTCAAGAGCATTTTTTTTACTTCAACTTGCCCAGTATCATTATTACCCAGTATGCTCTCCAGCTATCCATCAAGTTGATAAACACTGCTCAAGTAACAAACTTACTTCCTGTTAGGGGGAATGTAAGGACAATAGCTTGTAGCTGGGAATGATAGAATTTAAACTGTTTCAGACACATGAATATTCTGTTGTGTATGAAGTTCATGCTTCATATAAACAAGGCAGGGTTAGATGAATTTTGTTGTATTGCAAGAGAATAATGAAATATTTTCATGTATATTTAGAGCTTGTGGATTATTACAGAGTATGTTTGATGTATCATTTCTTTGTAGTGTTTTGGATGTTGAATGAATATCTGGTCATGCTAAGTTGAAGGGTACAGATAGAACTACTACTATACATAACAACAATACACATTATCTCATCTAGTCTTAATATTTGCATTTATATTTTTATATCAGCAAAAGTAGTTGAATTTTTTCACATGCAAGGGAAAGCACAATAAGATAAATCTAAAAAGTAAGTTTTTATGTGTTTTGAATTACACTAACGCAATCAACGATTATAACTGTAAAAGTCAAATGTAATTAATGTTGAAAACTAGGCATAAGTTAGCTCATTTTGTAAAGAACTAATTTCCCTCAAATGCTGAGGCTCATATCAGCCATACCTTTGACCCGTAAGGAAAGTCCCCTTTCCAAGCCATTTTCCTCATAGACCCATGTAAAAGGGAGAACCTTGGAGGTGAACCAGGAGTTGTGTGGTCCAGGGAAGGAGAATATCCAAGAAGTTAAAGGATGCTGAAGCAAAATCATTTCAGGTTATGTGTAGCTATGGAAGTTATTTCCCCCTTCTTCAGTATATATATATTTTTTCTTCTTTTTGAAGGCTATATTTTTCAGATATTTTTCATATGCAATCAGGAGAGATTAAAAAAATACCAAGAATTGGTTAAAGAGTGGTATATCATGGCAAAGTATGCAGTTTGTGTGTAAAACGTGGTTAATTGCATTTCCTAAAGCCAGTTACCAACCTGTATCAACATTTATATGCTGCATGGCTTAAAAGTGGAACTGCACAGATGAGTTCACTTGTTACATGTGCCAAAAAGAAAAAAAATCTTATGTACTGTTGTGCTGCTCTGCTTACATATTATCTTGTTCTATGATGACTGCAAGCCTAGGCATTAGAGACATAACAACTTTGGTGTTGACCTTCAGTGTTCAAAGACATGTTGTCTCTCGTTTTGCATTAGACAACATTTATATTCTTGTTTCTCATGTTACTGTAATTTCTCCCCTTGACATGCCTGTCTTAGATTCTTCTTATGCTTCTATTTTCATGTTGCTCATCACTTAGTGTGGATGAATGTTTAGCTTGAGGAGAAAAGAAGCTGATATGTTGTATCTAGATATTGTAAAATAGAAGATGTACAATCTATTTCCAAATTTGGCTGGAAAAAAAAAATAATAATATGTGAAACAGGTTAAGCAGTAGACCAATAGCTTTAAAAAGATGATTTCTTGGATGAATTTTGGTCAGAAATTGATATGAGCTTAAACTCATTTTGATCATATATCATAAAAAATAATGGATTTGTCTTGCCATCAGAGTTACTAGTGGCCACTTGTATTATAGTCACAAATAATGCTGCTACAAATGTTTGCCTTTTTTCTTACGTGAGTTGTAATGAATTTAATGTTTTCTATAAATTTTGTAACTTCAAATTTCCATTACCATGTGTTTGGAATGCTATATATTATCTTAATTTTGAATATTATTATCATATGTGTATTATATCTGTTATATTTTAGGTTTTAGTTGGGGGAGGCATGAGTATAGCACTATTTAAGAACAATTTGAACTGATTGAGGGAAGTAAAAAAAGCTCTTATAGTCAGGAATAGTACGGATATTTTTCACAGGCTAGTAATATACATTAATGCATATATATTTTTTTCTTTTTGTATTAAATGGAAATGTTTTAAAGTTCTAGTGAATTTTCATATGGTAGTGAACATCAAATTCATGATGAAATCATGTATTTATACTTATACTTTATATCATGTGAAAGAATGTAATGTGTGTAATGTAAGTTTAAATGCATACTATCTTCAGTTATTGTACATTAAGTCATTTATTGCTATTTTAGTATGAATTTAAAGACAATTAACTTAAGATGGCTAAATAGAAAGGCTAAGACTCCAGCAGATTTATAATGACAAAAGGTGAAATTATATATATATTGATATTTTAAGACCTACCCAAAGAAGCTGGTGAGATGCTACTATAGTGTGTTGAATGTTTCCATTAGTTTATGTATCGTTGCCTTTTTATCTGCATTATATTTCATCTGTACATTTCATCTGTAGCAGTATTCTTCAAAATGCAGCTCAGTGTATGATCCATGAATGTCAGTGCTTTCTGCTAGATTAAATATCTATTTCCTGTTCTGAAATATACAGATTTTATTGTAATTCCTTAATATGTTTTCTTTCAATTCTCCTTACTGTAGAACTGAATCCACAGAATACAATGTATCTTGTATTTATGTGGTACCAAGAAAAAGAATTTTTGAAGAGCTAAGTATATCAATATCACTTTCATTGTGCTATAGGAAATTGGGGTCAGCTGGGAGATGTTAGAATATTTTTTCAGATTTGATATAGACAGTTTCACCGATGAAACAATAATTTGTAAATGAACTGATAAATTCAGGTGTTTCATTTATTTATCAAAAGGTCCATATGATACTGACTTACAGACTGGTTACAAGTTTGACAGAGTTATTACAGACTTCCAAAGAGTGAAGTTGGTTGTGTCTGCCGTTTGTTCTCATTTACATAATTGTTGCTATTATGTTTATTAAATATACTAAGTTAAGTCTTCATCAAGAGATCTTATTAGACCAGAATTATTCCTACATACAGTATTTTTAATGGCGACAGTATATTCCCAGTTTGAGTTAAGATGGTAGACATACAGTGTCTCAATATATATTGTAAAATTTTCTCTTCATATGCAAACTCTACATGACTTCGATATGATTTGAGCCTTGATATAGTAATTCAAAACACACAAGAATAAATGAAAACATTACTAACAATAGATAAGGGAATACACTGAATATGAAAACGGAAAAATCTAATGGGAGGATATATTGCCTTTATTTAAATCCCTGAACCCCCCCAATCCCTTTCCCGTTGTTGTCGTGGGGGGGTGGCTTAGGAGACGAAGACTGAGACCCAATACAGGGATCTCCCCTCCCTAGGGCCTCAACCCTCAACTCGACTAATGTTGCATGGTCTTTTCCCCCTCCACCCCCCCAATCCCTTGCCCGTTGTTGTCGTAGGGAAGGGTGGCTTAGGAGACAAAGACTGAGACCCAATGCAGGGATCTCCCCTGCATAGGGCCTCAGCCCTCGACTCAACCAATTTTGCATGGTCTTTTCCCCCTCCAGCTTTTGTTTCCATCCATTCTCCATCCCCTTCTACTATCTACTTCCTAAGGTGTGAGAGCCGTGCTGAGAGGTTGAAAGGCTGACCTTGTGCCAGTCCTCAACAACCTGCGGGAACTATGGGCACGGTACTCCCGACTAATCTAGCCCTTACCTTCAGTAGTGAAAGGAGGTTTAAGCCCTTTTATATAATCCAGGTTCCCCATGACCAGTAATGAAAATGTAATCCCTTTATTAGAGGCAATGAGGCTAGCCCCTTTATCAAATAGCCCCAACCCAGGCTCTCCTTTGACCACGGCTCCGAACACTGAAACTACTATCCACTCCTCAATGTCTACTAGTGCTTTACCCACCCAAGCAGAGAATCAATCTCCAGAAGACCTTACTACTCACCCAACTTCCTCAAATTCATCAACTCTACTCCCGCAACCTTCATCAAGCAACCAACCCTCCCTTGTTACTACCTTGCAGCCTTATTCTTCATCATTCCGTAATACTCCCTCTTCCACACGTCCCCGACCATCCACCACCACCAACCCTACAGATATCTTAAATACTCTGTTTAGCCTAGCTAAATGGGACCGATTTTTCGTGATCCCTTCTACAGCTCCTTACTCAGGCAACACTTCTCTTTCAACAATGCCTCCAAAAACAAGTGGGCAGAGTCCCTTTCTATACCAGACGCGATCGCTGCCGTCTTGTAACAGTCAGATCAGAAACTGAATCTATAGCACTATCAAATTTAACTGATCATTCTGACAACCCTATTCCTGCAGAACCTCATTCAACTCTTAATACCGGAACTGTCTCTCTCACCCCAGCAAACTGCCCAGTCGATACCAAAAATTGGTCAGACTGTGGAGAAGACTTATTAGGATGCCTCAAAGACCAAGGTGTGAGATCAATACATTGCTACACCATTCCTCCTAGAGGTCAACGAAAGAATCCGACCAATGTTGCCAAAATTACTTTCCGTACACATGACCTTCCCTTACGTATCTACATCGGTGGACAATCCCTCCCTGTTCAACCATACCAACACCCTCCCCGTCAATGTCAAAACTGTTGGCGCTTTGGACATCCTGCTAAACACTGCCGTTCCACACACAGACCGATGCCCCATATGTACCCAACCTGGTCATAACCGATCAAACTGTTCAGCACAAACACGAACATGTGCTAACTGCGGCGGCCCCCATAATGTATTTTATAGAGGCTGTCCCACTTACAAGTTTGAATCTGAGGTAGCAACTCTCAGATACAAAAATGGTCTCACTTTACGTGAAGCCAGACAGGAAGCACGTCGACAAGGTTTCTCTCATACTCCATACTCTAGTAGCATCGTTCGCTCAGCCCCTCCCCCTCCACCCCAAGATGTCCCCACTTCCACTTCTACATTCTACCTCCCTCAGACCAATTCTTTTGCCACTCTAAACCCAGACACCTCAATCTCAACTACAGCCCCAACCACTTCTACATTCTACCTCCCTCAAACCAATTCTTTTGCCACTCTAAATCCAGACACCCCAATCTCAACTACGGCCCCAACACCATCTCCTCTCCCTCCCCGCACTACCCGCAGTAGACAGACTAAACGTTTTAACCCTTCTTCCCCTACAGCACAATCACCTCCACCTACCTTTACCTTTATTCCTAAGACACCAGTCTCCTCTTCCCCCCCTCATAAGAAAACCTTTATCCCACAAAACTCTCCAATCAACTCCATTATAGAAACAGTTACCTTCTCACAAAACTCTCCAACCAATTCCACTACAGAAACAATGGATGACATCCAAAGTTATAGGCTTAAGACACAAGATCCCATAACTCATGCTCCTTCCACACTTGAAGTGGTTGCCGATATCCATACCCCTCCTACTAATATTCCCCCTACACCCCTTCTTCCTACTCCCTCTCAACACAACCTAACCTCCTCAATTCCGTCCACCTCCGATATCCATCCTCCCAATACCCATCCTCCTGATATCCATCCCCCTCTTCCTCCTAATCCCTCCCAAGACAACACATCCCCTTCAACTCAAACTATCCATCCTTCCGATATCCACCCTCCTACCACTAATACTCCCCCCCACATCTACTCCCTCCCAACACATCCCACCCCCTTCAACCCCAACTCTTCCTATAGTGACCACTTCCCAGTACTCCTTTCTCCTACTTCATATGTACCACTTCCTAATCCCCCACGCTGGTGCTTTGATAGAGCTGACTGGCATACTTTCACTTCACTCTCTACTATACCTATCCCTCCACCCCCTTACCGCCCATTTCAGATATGCTACAATGTTTTACAACCACGATCCTAAGAGCTGCCTATACAGCCATTCCTCGAACTTCAAGACCTTATACCTCTAAATGTGTTCCATGGTGGAATTCTGATTGCACCAAAGCGCTTCGCTTAAAACGAGCAGCCTGGAACAGCTATCGCTACAAACGAGGCACCCCTCACCAGCTATCAGCCCTTATTTCCTTTAAAAGAGCATCTGCCCATCTTCGCCGTACAATTAAAACAGCAAAACAAATAGCTGGCAAAATTATGTTTCCTCAATTACATCTTCTACATCTATTTCAGCTGTTTGGCGACGGATCCATAAATTATCAGGCAAACATCCCCCCATCCTGCACCCGTCCTCCATATTCGAGATATTCTCATCTCTGAGCCTATTGAAGTAGCTAATGAACTGGGCAACTATTTCAGCCAGGTCAGTAGTGGCTCTCACCTTTCCCCACACTTTTCTTCCATTAAACCATCAAGGAACGCACCCCTATTACCTTCACCCTATCCTCTGATGAGTCCTATAATGCTCCTTTTTCTTCTTCTGAACTCAACGCTGCATTACAGTCGTGCCGCAACACTCATGAAGGCCCTGATGGTATTCACTATCGTATGCTCCGACACCTCCCATCTTCCTCTCTATCCTTCCTTTTAACTATTTTCAACCACATATGGACGTCAGGAAATTTTCCTTCTCATTGGCGAGATGCTCTTATCCTACCTTTCTTAAAACCCAATAAATCAGGTACCCTACCCCAAGATTACCCCCCATAGCTCTAACTAGCTGCTTGTGCAAACTACTAGAACGAATGGTTAACTTCCGTTTAATGTGGTACCTGAATCTCATAATCTCTTTCCCCTTCCCAGTTTGGTTTCCGACGTGCCCGAAGTACAGCAGACCCACTTGCCCATTTCGAGACATACATTACATCGGCATTTGCACGCCATGAATCCGTATTAGCCATATTCTTTGATCTAGAAAAAGCATATGACACACATGGCGATACCATATCCTCCAACAATTGTCCTCCTAGGTTTACGTGGAAACATGGGCGTTTTCATTAAATCCTTCCTTTCTAAACGTACTTTCCAGGTCAAATTGCCTCTTCCACTTCATCATCCTTTCCTCAATTCGAAGGCGTCCCACAAGGAAGTGTGCTTAGTACCACTTTATTCCTTCTTGCTGTAAATGACATAGTCTCAGTCCTACCACCAGGAGCCAGGCATCACTATATGTTGATGACTTAACCATCTATGCATCTGGCACATCCATACCAGATCTCTGTCAATTCCTTCAGTCTGCAATAACATCAGTAACTTCTTGGGCCACCAACCATGGCTTTCGCTTCTCTACCTCTAAATCTTTCCCCATCCTTTTCTCTCGCTCACGTACGGTCCCCAAACCCCCACTCTTCTTATATAATGCTCCACTCCAATACCGTTCTTCTGGCAAATTCCTAGGCGTTATATTTGATTCCAAATTGTCCTGGCGAGACCATATCTTGTACATCAAAGAAAAAGCTCAACGTCGCCTCCGAATCTTACAAACTCTTTCACATATCTCCTGGGGCTCAGATCGCAAAACTCTCCTCCATCTTCATGTTACCTTTGATTCTCTCCACTCTAGATTATGGATGCCATATCTACTCCTCTGCCTCAACCTCTCTTCTTGCTCACCTTGATACAATCCACCACAGCGGTCTCCGCTTAGCCCTAGGCGCCTTCCGCTCCTCTCTCTCTTCGATGCTATGCTCGATTTCACCAATTTTCCCTTACCAAACTATTCCACAATCCTTACTTCATACCTTTACCTCTTCTCCACGTTTACCAACTCCTCTCCCCGTACGCATGGATACCCTCCTCTCCCATTCCCCCTTCCCTCATCTCCGACCTCTCCCACTGTCTGTCCATTCCATTCCTCCATGGCTTATACCTAACCCCTGTATTTGCTCCTCAGTTTTCCCTGACCCACCAAAATCAGATATTCCCCCCTCTATCCTTCTCATTTCCTTGACCATGTCTCCATTCATTCCTCCAGCATTCATGTTTACACTGACGGTTCCAAATCCATCTCAGGAGCTGGATTCGCAGTAACATTCCCAAATTGCACTTTCAAATACACCCTCCCTCCTGAATCTAGTGTCCTTACTACAGAACTATATGCACTCCTTTTTGCCTTAAGACGCATATTCATCCACCTCTTCCTCTTTTACTTTTTACTGACTCCCGTAATTCTTTAACCCTCATAAAGTCTATGCACTCGACCAATCCCCTTGTCTGTAAGATCCAGAACTGGTTGTTCTATCTATCCACACGTCACAAATCTGTCAGATTTTGCTGGGTACCCAGCCATGTTGGAATCCCTGGCAATGAACAGGCAGATACTCTTGCACGATATGCCGCAATGTCCACATCACCTCAACAACGCTTCTCACATATTCCAGCTACGGATTATTACCCCCACTTTAAAACCTTCTTGTATACCCGATGGCAATCTTTTTGGTCAAGACTCCACAACAATAAATTACATACTATAAAACCATCAATCTCCTCTTGGTCAGCTCCATTTCACAGGAATAGACGCTGGGAGACGGCCCTCTCACGCTTACATATTGGCCACACACGCCTATCTAATGTCACACTCAGACCCGCCCCTATGTCCTCTATGTAACGTCCCTCTTTCAGTTCCACACATTCTCTTGTCCTGTCCACGGTTTAATACACCACGTACCCCTGCATACCCACAGCTATACTCCCTTCACCGACCTCCCAACATATCAGACATCCTTACAGAATCCCACAGCTTCTGCCTTCCTCAGGCGCATAAATATCCTTCACTTGATCTAACTCCCTTACCTAAACCACCATAACCTTTTCCCCCATCTTCAACCTTTCAACACTACTCTAGATAGTTGACACATAGCAACTATCACCTGACATCCCCCTTTACTATACCTTCCTATAGTGCTATATGACCTTGGATGTCTAGCACATTTATTTTAACCATTAACCATTTCCCCCTCCAGCTTTTTGTTTCCATCCCTTCCCCATCCCCTTCTACTATCTACTTCCTAAGGTGTTAGAGCCGTGCTGAAAGGATGAAAGCCTGACCTTGTGCCAGTCCTGAACGGCCTGCGGGAACTATGGGCACAGTACTCCCGATTTAATTGTCTATGTGCATGAGGGTGGACCCTTTATGCCGTTTTATATAATCAAGGTTCCCCATGACCAGTAATGAAGATGTAATCCCCTTATTAGGGGCAATGAGGCTTGCCCTTTTATCAAATAGCCCCAACCCAGGTTCTCCTTTGACCACGACTCTGAACACTGAAACTACTACCCACTCCTCAATGCCTACTAGTGCATTACCCACCCAAGCAGAGAATCAATCTCCAGAAGATTCCTACCCTCCCAACTTCCTCAAATTCATCAACTCTACCCCTACAACCTTCATCAAGCACCCCATCCTCCCTTATTACTACCTTACAGCCTTATTCTCCATCACTCCGTAATACTCCCTCTTCCACACGTTCCCGACCATCCATCACCACCAACCCTACAGATATCTTAAATAATGTTTAGCCCAACTAAATGGGACCGATTTTTCGTGATCCCTTCTATAGCTCCTTACTCGGCAACGCTCTTCTCTTTTAACAATGCCTCCAAAAACAAGTGAGCAGAGTACCATTCTATACCAGACGCGATCGCTGCCGTCTTGTAACAGTCAGATCAGAAACTGAATCTATAGCACTATCAAATTTAACTGATCATTCTGGCAACCCCATTCCTGCAGAACCTCATCCAACTCTTAATACCGGAACTGTCTCTCTCACCCCAGCAAACTACCCAGTCAATACCAAAGATTGGTTAAACTATGGAGACTTATTAGGATGCCTCAAAGACCAAGATATGAAATCAGTACATTGCTACACCATTCCTCCTAGAGGTCAACGAAAGAATCCGACCAACATTGCCAAAATTACTTTCCGTACACATGACCTTCCCTTACGTATCTACATCGGTGGACAATCCCTCCCTGTTCAACCATACCAACACCCTCCCCGTCAATGTCAAAACTGTTGGCGCTTTGGACATCCTGCTAAACACTGCCGTTCCACAGACCGATGCCCCATATGTGCCCAACCTGGTCATAACCGATCAAACTGTTCAGCACAAACACGAACATGTGCTAACTGCGGCGGCCCCCATAATGTATTTTATAGAGGCTGCCCACTTACAAGTTTGAATCTGAGGTAGCAACTCTCAGATAAAAAATGGTCTCACTTTACGTGAAGCCAGACAGGAAGCACGTCGACAAGGTTTCTCTCATATTCCATACTCTAGTAGCATCGTTCGCTCAGCCCCTCCCCCTCCACCCCAAGATGTCCCCACTTCCACTTCTACATTCTACCTCCCTCAGACCAATTCTTTTGCCACTCTAAATCCAGATACCCCAATCTCAACTACAGCCCCAACACCATCTTCTCTCCCTCCCCCGCACTACCCGCAGTAGACAAACTAAACGTTCTAACCCTTCTTCCCCTACAGTACACTCACCTCCACCTACCTTTACCTTTATTCCTGAGACACCAGTCTCCTCTTCCCCCCCCCCCTTCCTCATAAGAAAACCTTTGGCCCACAAAACTCTCCAACCAACTCCACTGCAGAAACTATGGATGACATTCAAATCTATATGCTTGAGACACAAGATCACTCTCCCGGTCAACACAACCTAACCCCCTCAATTCCGTCCACCACCGATATCCATCTTCCCGCTACCCATCCTCCTGATATGCATCCCCCTCTTACTCTTAGCACCCCTACAATCCTTCCTCCTAATCCCTCCCAAGACAACACATCCCCCTCAACTCCAACTATCCATCCTTCAGATATCCATCCTCCTACCACTAATACTCCCACCACACCACTACCGCCTACTCCCTCCCAACCCAATCCACCTCTTCAACCTCAACTATACCCACATTCTCCCTCCATCCCCTCTATCCTTTCCACTCCCTCCCGGATACACACGGGAATCACTCATGTCACAACAATGTCCTTCCCCAGATTCCCTACCTCCTGATACCTCTCCTTTACACCCTTAGCTCCTTCCCCCAGATTCCCCAACACATACCGACGCTTTCACATAAAATAACTAAGATATAGCTCTCCTACATTGGAATATTCGCGGTTTCCGTTCTCACAGACCAGACCTACGCCATATCCTTGCTTCTTATAATCCATCTATTATCACATCCTCCTATTCCAATTCCCAATTACCATTTTATCTCTTCCCCACACTCCCTTTATGTCTCATCTATACTTATCCATCATAAAACCCTTATGTCATACCTCCCATACAAACTACTGTCCCGTGCACAGTTATTCACATTGTAGAGTTACGTATTTTTAGTTACACGAACGCGCCCGGATTCATGGATTCGCTTATGCGAACGGGTAGTCGTGTTGCCCACTTGGGATGTTCACCTTTTATTTTAATGCCTTATTCTGATGCCCTTTTGGCAAGCCCTTGTCCTTTTTATAAACGCCACAAACCTCTTAAAATTTGGATACTTGGCTACCCCTGCCGTGACGCGCCATGGAGTCGCCACAGAGGGCAGTTGGCGGGTGACCTTGACAGTGAAGAGGTGTGAGTGTGGGCTGGGAGGGCTTTAACTCGTGATATTTTCGTGTATTGTGCCTCACTGTGATATTTTATGATGTACGGCGACGCTACCCTGTTGCCAGTGATTTCCCGTGTTTTCTGTGATCGTCGATGCTGTAGTAGCATAGTGTTCAGTAAATAAAACCGTTTGTATGAACAGCTGTGTTTACCCACTCCCGTAGGTGGTAGTCAGGCCGGCTTTTCCCCATGCCCATGCCCACATCTTCTCTACGGTCCGAGGATCACTCGTCAGCTCCTGTAGTAGGGTGAGTGTCGGTGCCCCCACACTTAACCACGCTACATCTTTCTTCGCCGCTGGATCACAGTGATTTCATTCTACTTCTCCCCATCCCATCCCATGGACTTCGTTGCCTTTGAAACTCTAATTTCCCAAATCCAACCACCTTTCCTCGTAGTTGGTGATTTCAACTGCTGCCACACTCTGTGGGGTGACTCTATCACCAACTCCAGAGGCCGATCTCTAGAACGCTTCCTCTCCACAAATAACCTAATTATTCTTAATTCAGATCGCCCTACACACTTTGACGCGCACGCAATCCTTTTCATGCCTTAACCTCTTTCTATGCTCCCCTACTCTTCATTTAGGGCGTCTTCTGTAGCGTCCTTAACTCTTATTACCGTATTTAGTTTAATCCTAATCCACCGTGTTCGTACCGAAGACGACATTCCGCTGCCAGACGGCGCGACAATAATGTTTAGTAAAAACTGCTGTACTCATTATTCTATCACCACCGTTTTCATGTAAACATGTCGGAGAGAAGAGAAATGTTGCGCGTGAAATTCGCCCTTTGGAGAGATTTCATTTTTTTTTTTTTCTTTCTTTTTGTTATGTCATGTTTTTGGTAATCATATTTAAGAAACTATTTTAGACATCTCGTACGTTTCAAAATATCTATTATATTTAATGTGTATTTCATGAAACTGAGACTCACTAATGTTTTCATAATGCTAATTATCTTATGCCTTTTTTATCTCTGCACTGCTTTGCCTGCTAATTGTGTATAGTGTTCTGTAAATAATGATATGAACTTCTCAGATGCTTCTGAAGACCACCTTTTCCTTCCCTTCATTCCAGACATACATATATGATTTAAGACAAGGCATTAAAACTTATTCATATCATTAAATAATTCTTTATGCCTCCCAATGTTCCCAAAATTGAAAACTAAGACTAGCATCATATTGAAGTAAGAAAGATCATACCTCTATTTTCTGTACACATTTCTTCAAGATTATTTGTTTCAAATATGATTTGTTTGGAATCTTAAGTTAATGGACTCTCTTTAAATTTTCATCAATTCTTGTGATGTTCCTAGTCTGTGATATAGTGATGGTTCTGCCCTTTGTTGTTGATGTGAATATCCTGGTCTCGTATTTCTGGGCGTGTGGGAATAGGTTTTACAAATCTAAAGGATGGGAGCTGAGGTATGTTGTCATTTTATTGCTGAAAAATCTGTGCTATTTTGAAACATTTCTGTGCAATATTGCTCTTGACACATAACTGTTGCATGCTATGTAGGGTAGCGTTGGGAGCAAGTCATGCACTCATACCTATAAATAAGCTTCAAAATCATCCAAAAGATATCTATTCAACATTCTCCCTTGTCCCTACGCATATGATGTAGAAGGCAGTATTAAAGATATTACCTAAAGATTTGCAGTCCGATATAAAATTGACTTGGATAAATAAACCTTGCAATTTGCATTCAGACACTGCATTGTTAAAAGATTTTTCAGACAACTGATATTCATTTTTTTGTGGATTGGAGAAAAGATGATTGTTATAGAAAGTTGTAGTCAGTGTCTCAAGATGCATTTGATCTTCATATGACAATTACGAGGCACAAGTAGGCTTACTTATAAGGGAAACATGATTATGAAATATTCTATTTTTCCCATGATAATGATTTATATTTATAGTAGTAAAATGGGTAACGAAACTGGTGTAACAACTATAAAACCAATCTTTATTTCAATGACACAAGTACAAAAATGACATTCATCAATTAATATCCATCCCGCACTTTCTTCGGACAGCTCTTTGCTGCGTTGAATCGTGTTGGAGGAGGGAAACATGTTTTCATCAGGATGCTGTTCAGGAGGTCCATAGAAAAGTATACTTGTTAATTTTGTAGTAAAGTAGTTGAGAAAAATTCAGTACGTAATTCTTCTTTAAAACACAATTTTTGTTTCACTAACCTGGAAATATGAGTTCCATGCCCGCAGCCACTGAACTTCAAAGATTGCTCGTGGGATTATATTGTTTTTTATACACATAACCATAAGTTATTTCCTTTATCAGAATATTTGATAATTTGTGTAAATATATACAATATCATTTTCATAATAAATACTAAGTATGAAAATACTAAGATGATCGATTAGCTTAATATTAAAGCCTGGTCCAGAGGTGCATTAAAAGTTCATCCTGGTCGCTGCCAACGCGCATGCGCATTAGAGATCTGGATTAAACTTAATACTGCATTAACTTTTATGGCACATACAGAAGACACCCTTAGATTTCCATTGGTTCAGTTCTATACCACTCCTATAGTGACCACTTCCCATACTCCTTTCTCCTACTTCATATGTACCACTTCCTAATCCTCCACGCTGGTGCTTTGATAGAGCTGACTGGCATACTTTCACTTCACTCTCTACTATACCTATCCCTCCACCCCCTTACGTCCATTTCAGATATGCTACATTGTTTTACAACCACGATCCTAAGAGCTGCCTATACAGCCATTCCTCGAACTTCAAGACCTATACTCTAAATGTGTTCCATGGTGGAATTCTGATTGCACCAAAGCGCTTCGCTTAAAACGAGCAGCCTGGAACAGCTATCGCTACAAACGAGGCACCCCTCACCAGCTATCAGCCCTTATTTCCTTTAAAAGAGCATCTGCCCATCTTCGCCGTACAATTAAAACAGAAACAAATAGCTGGCAAAATTATGTTTCCTCAATTACATCTTCTACATCTATTTCAGCTGTTTGGCGACGGATCCATAAACTATCAGGCAAACACCCCCCTGCATCCTCCATATTCGAGATATTCTCATCTCTGAGCCTGTGAAGTAGCTAATGAACTGGGCAACTATTTCAGCCAGGTCAGTAGTGGCTCTCACCTTTCCCCACACTTTTCTTCCATTAAACCATCAAGGAACGCACCCCTATTACCTTCACCCTATCCTCTGATGAGTCCTATAATGCTCCTTTTTCTTCTTCTGAACTCAACGCTGCATTACAGTCGTGCCGCAACACTCATGAAGGCCCTGATGGTATTCACTATCGTATGCTCCGACACCTCCCATCTTCCTCTCTATCCTTCCTTTTAACTATTTTCAACCACATATGGACGTCAGGAAATTTTCCTTCTCATTGGCGAGATGCTCTTATCTACCTTTCTTAAAACCCAATAAATCAGGTACCCTACCCCAAGATTACCGCCCCATAGCTCTAACTAGCTGCTTGTGCAAACTACTAGAACGAATGGTTAACTTCCGTTTAATGTGGTACCTGAATCTCATAATCTCCTTTCCCCTTCCCAGTTTGGTTTCCGACGTGCCCGAAGTACAGCAGACCCACTTGCCCATTTCGAGACATACATTACATCGGCATTTGCACGCCATGAATCCGTATTAGCCATTCTTTGATCTAGAAAAAGCATATGACACCACATGGCGATACCATATCCTCCAACAATTGTCCTCCCTAGGTTTACGTGGAAACATGGGTGTTTCATTAAATCCTTCCTTTCTAAACGTACTTTCCAGGTCAAGATTGCCTCTTCCACTTCATCATCCTTTCCTCAATTCGAAGGCGTCCCACAAGGAAGTGTGCTTAGTACCACTTTATTCCTTCTTGCTGTAAATGACATAGTCTCAGTCCTACCACCAGGAGCCGAGCATCACTATATGTTGATGACTTAACCATCTATGCATCTGGCACATCCATACCAGATCTCTGTCAATTCCTTCAGTCTGCAATAACATCAGTAACTTCTTGGGCCACCAACCATGGCTTTCGCTCTACCTCTAAATCTTTCCCCATCCTTTTCTCTCGCTCACGTACGGTCCCCAAACCCCCACTCTTCTTATATAATGCTCCACTCCAATACCGTTCTTCTGGCAAATTCCTAGGCGTTATATTTGATTCCAATTGTCCTGGCGAGACCATTTGTTGTACATAAGAAAAAGCTCAACGTCGCCTCCGAATCTTACAAACTCTTTCACATATCTCCTGGGGCTCAGATCGCAAAACTCTCCTCCATCTTCATGTTACTTGATTCTCTCCACTCTAGATTATGGATGCCATATCTACTCCTCTGCCTCAACTCTCTTCTTGCTCACCTTGATACAATCCACCACAGCGGTCTCCGCTTAGCCCTAGGCGCCTTCCGCTCCTCTCCAGTTGAGAGCCTATATACTGAATCAGGCATGCCGTCCCTCTCTCGACGTCGAGCCCTTCTCTCTCTCCGATGCTATGCTCGATTTCACCAATTTTCCCTTACCAAACTAACTATTCCACAATCCTTACTTCATACCTTTACCTCTTCTCCACGTTTACCAACTCCTCTCCCGTACGCATGGATACCCTCCTCTCCCATTCCCCTTCCCTCATCTCCGACCTCTCCCACTGTCTGTCCATTCCATTCCTCCATGGCTTATACCTAACCCCTGTATTTGCTCCTCAGTTTTCCCTGACCCACCAAAATCAGATATTCCCCCCTCTATCCTTCTCACTCATTTCCTTGACCATGTCTCCATTCATTCCTCCAGCATTCATGTTTACACTGACGGTTCCAAATCCATCTCAGGAGCTGGATTCGCAGTAACATTCCCAAATTGCACTTTCAAATACACCCTCCCTCCTGAATCTAGTGTCCTTACTACAGAACTATATGCACTCCTTTTTGCCTTAAGACGCATATATTCATCCCCTCTTCCTCTTTTACTATTTTTACTGACTCCCGTAATTCTTTAACCCTCATAAAGTCTATGCACTCGACCAATCCCCTTGTCTGTAAGATCCAGAACTGGTTGTTCTATCTATCCACACGTCACAAATCTGTCAGATTTTGCTGGGTACCCAGCCATGTTGGAATCCCTGGCAATGAACAGGCAGATACTCTTGCACGCTATGCCGCAATGTCCACATCACCTCAACTACACTTCTCACATATTCCAGCTAGATTATTACCCCACTTTAAAACCTTGTATACCCGATGGCAATCTTTTTGGTCAAGACTCCACAACAATAAATTACATACTGTAAAACCATCAATCTCCTCTTGGTCAGCTCCATTTCACAGGAACAGACGCTATGTAACGTCCCTCTTTCAGTTCCACACATTATCTTGTCCTGCCCACGCTTTAATACAGCACGTACATCTGCCTTTCCACACCTATCCTCCCTTCACCGACCTCCCAACACATCAGACATCCTCACAGAATCCCACAGCTTCTGCCTGGACAACCTGTTCTCCTTCCTCAGACGCATAAATTTCCTTCACTTGATCTAACTCCCTTACCTAAACCACCATAACCTTTTCCATCAACCCTTACCCAACTTCAACCTTTCAACATTATTCTAGATAGTTGACGCATAGCACATATCACCTGACATCCCCCTTTACTATACCTTCCTACAGTTCTACATGACCTTAGATGTCAAGCACATTTATTTTGCTTTTAACCATTAACCATTATATCCTGAAATTGAATGAATTTGTTCTAAGACATTGCTAGCTCTGGCAATTTCTGGTCTCTGCCAAGGTCTATATGAATGCATACCTTGGTCTCTACTGCGGTTATTTTGAGGAAGAATTGGGACGAAGAAACGAGGCGAACAAAGGAAAAAAAGATGAAACCAAAAGGGAAGATAAAGAAGAAACGCGATACTGACATTAAAGATATTTCTCAAGACATTCCTCTATTATAAGAATCCACTAAGGGTTAAGTTTTAGCAACGTTCTCGGTAAATGCGCCTGGATGTCGCGTACTCCATTTGTATATAGTTGTAGCAAATACCTATACAATTATGTCTCGCAATAATGTAAAGGAGCCACTGCCACACCCATTTAGTTCACGTATAGGAACGTAGTGTGTATGTGAGAAGAATGATAATGTGGAAGACGGATGTGGGGAAAGGAGCGAAAGAGTGTAAATGTAGTATGTGTGTGTAGTGCATATGTATGGTGCGAGATCACAAAGGTTGGTACACGTGATTTTGAGCCGAGGAGGCGTGTGCGGGGAGAGTCCTCCAACGCAATCAAGCAGATCACCACGTTGGTATAATGAACACAGAAATAAGGCATATCACTAGAGAGAAATGAGTTGTTACTACCCTTCCTAGTATCCTTTTCAACGATCAAGTTCGGGCGTTGATAAAACGAAATATATTTAAATATTCATTTATTTCGGTATCAAACTAATAAAACACAATAAAACGAAGAAGTAAAACAAAACACACAAACATAAAACGAAACGAAGGTATTAAAACAAATCATAAAATGAGGTAAAACACAGAATACAATAAAAGGAACGATAGCAAAATGAACAAGCATTGAAATAAATCGGCGAAACGAACTAGAACAATAAAACAAACGATAAAACAGAAAACACTTAATACATTAAAAATTTAACATAAAACACAAACACAGTAAAACACACGACAATAAAAAGCCCGAAGATGATAATTTAAAAAAATGCACTTATCACGAGGTCACTTAGTCGAATAAATAGTCTGGCCAATTTCTCTTACTACCTTATGTTAAAATATCCTCACGCACATTAGCTCTTCAGACAGGTGGAAGCCCACTCCGGGGTTCCACAGACCGTCATCCTAATACCAGACCACCGGCAAGAATCCCCTTAACATTGTCCCTGCACTTCCCTTGTTAATTGTGGGCGGGAAAAATGCAAGAAGTTGGTTCTTTTCTAATTAAAATTGACAAAACAAATCTTAAAACTGGTGTGAAAATCGAATCTAAATTAAAATAGTAAAATAAATTCAAATGATAACCATAAAAGTAATTAAAATTATTGTATAAAAAAGAACCAGTTTGACAACTTCAATACTTTCTATAAAACACGAATAAAAGTTACGAAAAAGGTAAAATAATTAAAATAATTATTTAATACTTATGTAAAATCAAATTGACCTCTGCTCTTTAAAAAAAAATATGAATATTAATAATAATATATATATATATATAATATATATAATATATATAATATATATATATATGTAAAGTCTTAAAACGTAAAAATGAAATAGTATCATCTCGGGTGGGGGTGGGGGGGTTTACACATGACAAAATATAATAAAAACAAAAGAAAATAATCTATTTGGTAAAAAAAAAAATATTGGTAAGCGGAATGGCAAGAGTGGCGAGTGCGCGGCATCCTTCTCACTCCGCGAGATAAACGCCTTTTTCTATAGGCCTGAGGTTGGTTTCTGGTATGATCAGGAACCCACGCGATAGAGTTCATACCATTGGTCGAAAGGGGTAATGTTAGCAAAGCAACCC
>NW_020870749.1:95376-102876 GCF_003789085.1 Penaeus vannamei | reverse complement strand
TTATGATGATTTTCATGATAATTCCTTTATTATTAAGAATAATGATAATTTTGATGATAATGACAATAATAATAATGATAATATTAATACAATGGTAATTATAATGATAATTTGATAATTACTGCAATGATAGCAATAATTAACTCTATTCTATCTAATTTTCATACTAATAATGAGCAATACAAATAATAATATCATTATTATTTTTATTATAATGAGTTTTATTGTCATTATTATTTCTAAAATTATCATTATTGTTATTATCATTAATAAAAATAGTTATAATGATGAAAATGGCAGTAATAATTAGCATAATAATCATTATAACTGCAATAATGATAATAATGATAATCATGATGATAATGACTATAATGATGATAATGATGATAATAATAATAATAGAGTCCATTTATAATGAAATAAAAGCAAAAACTAATCAAATCCCAAAAGTCGAAAAAACGGCAGAATCCAGGGTATTACAGCCTTTTGAGATAAAGGTCGAAAAAAACTTGATGATTTTAACATTAATACAGGTAATTAATGATGATTTTCATGATAATTCCTTTCTTATTAACAATAATGATGATAATTAAGATGATAAAGACAATAATAATAAGGATAATAATATAAAAATGATAATTATAATGATAATTTTGATAATTACTGCAATAATAGCAATAATTAACTCTTTCCTAATAATTTTCATACTAATAATGATAATAGAAATAATATCATTATTATATTTATTATAATGAGTATCATTGTCATTATTTTTCTAAATTATCATTATTGTTATGTCATTACAAAAATAGTTATAATGAAAATGACAGTAATAATTAGCATTATAACTGCAATAATGATAAGGATAATAATGATAATCATGACGATAATGACTATAATGATGATAATCATAAGAATAATGATAATAATGATGATAATAATCATAGAGTCCATTTATACTGAAATAAAGGCTAAAACTAATAAAACCCAAGGTCGAAAAAACGGCTGAATCTAGAGAGGTCGAAAAAAAACTTTAATTCAGGTAATCGTGATGATTTTCATGATAATTCATTTATTATTAACAATAATGATGATAATTATTTTGATAATGACAATAATAATAATGATAATAATAATAAAATGAAAATTATAATGATAATCTTAACAATTATGCAATAATAGCAATAATATAAATCTATTCTAATAATTTTCATACTAATAATGACAATAGAAAATAATGATATCATTAATATTGTTATTTTAATGAGTATTATTGTCATTTATTTCTAAAATTATCATTATTGTTATCATCATTATAAAAATAGTTATAATGATGAAAATGACAGTAATAATTAGCATTATAACTTCAATAATGATAATGATAATAATGATAATCATGACGATAATGACTATAATGATGATAATCATAAGAATAATGACAATAATGATGATAATAATAATCATAGAGTCCATTTATAATGAAATAAAGTCGAAAAAACGGAAAAATCTAGTAAGGTCGAAAAAAACCGTTTTTCACTTTTAAATCATAATTATTAAGATTTTAACATTAATTCAGGTAAATTATGATGGTTTTCATGTTAATTCCTTATTATTAACAATAATGATGATAATTATGATGATAATGACAATAATAATAATGATAATAACAATGATAATTATAATGATAATTTTGATAATTACTGCAATAATAGCAATAATTAACTGTATTCTAACAATTTTCATACTAATAATGACAATAGAAATAATAATAATATCATTAATATTGTTATTATAATGAATATTATTGGCATTATTATTTTTAGAGTTATCATTATTGTTACTATCATTATAAAAATAGTTATAATGATGAAAATGACAGTAATAATTAGCATAATAAATCATTATAACTGCAACAATGATAATTATGATAATGATAATCATGAAGATAATGACTATAATGATAATCATAATAATTATGACAATAATGATGATAATAATCATAGAGTCCATTTATAATGAAATAAAGGCTAAAACTAATACAGCCTTTTGAGAGAAGGGTCGAAAAAAACCTTTTTCGCTTTTAAATGATAATTATGATTTTAACATTAATTCGGGTAATTATGATGATTTTCATGATAATTCTTTATTATCAACAATAATGAAGATAATTATGATTATAATTGATAATTACTGCAATAATAGACTAAATAATTAGTATTATTGCCATTATTATTCTAAATTTATCATTATTATTATCATTATAAAATAGTTATAATGATGAAAATGGCAGTAATAATTAGCATAATCATTATACCTGCAATAATGAAAATGATAATAATGAGAATCATGACGATAATGAGTATAATGATAATAATCATAAGAATAATGCCAATAATGATGATAATGATGATAATAATAAACATAGTCCATTTATAATGAAATAAAGGCTAAAACTAATAAAATCCCAAAAGTCGAATAAACGGCAAAATCTAGCGTATTACAGCCGTTTGAGAGAAACGTCGATAAAAAAAACTTTTTCGCTTGTAAATGATAATTATGATGATTTTAACATTAATTCAGGTAATTATGATGATTTTCATTATAATTCCTTTATCATGAACAATAATGATGATAATTATGATGATAATATCAATAATAATAATGATAATAATAATAAATGAGAATTACAATGATAATTTTGATAATTACTGCAATAATTAACTCTATTCTAATAATTTTCATACTGATAATGACAATAGAAATAATAATAATATCATTATTATTGTTATAATGATGTGAAATCAGTACATTGCTACACCATTCCTCCTAAAGGTCAACGAAAGAATCCGACCAATATTGCCAAAATTACCTTCCGTACACATGACCTTCCCTTACGTATCTACATTGGTGGACAATCCCTCCCTGTTCGACCATACCAACCCCCTCCACGTCAATGTCAAAACTGTTGGCGCTTTGGACATCCTGCTAAACATTGCCGTTCCACAGACCGATGCCCCATATGTGCCCAACCTGGTCATAATCGATCAAACTGCTCAGCACAAACACGAATATGTGCTAACTGCGGCGGCCCCCATAATGTATTTTATAGAGGCTGTCCCACTTACAAGTTTGAATCTGGGGTAGCAACTCTCAGATACAAAAATGGTCTCACTTTACGTGAAGCCAGACAGGAAGCACGTCGACAAGGTTTCTCTCATACTCCATATTCTAGCAACATCGTTCGCTCAGCCCCTCCCCCTCCACCCCAAAATGTCCCTATTTCCACTTCTACATTCTACATCCCTCAGACCAATTCCTTTGCCACTCTAAACCCAGACACCTCAATCTCAACCACAGCTCCTATCTCAACTACAACCCCAACAGCAACCCCTCTCCCTCCCCGCACTACCCGCAGTAGACAAACTAAACGTTCTAACCCTTCTTCCCCTACAGCACAATCACCTCCACCTACCTATACCTTTTTTCCTGAGACACCAGTCTCCTCTTCCCCCCCTCATAAGAAAACCTTTATTCCACAAAACTCTCCAAGCAATTCCATTGCAGAAACATTTACCTTCTCACAAAACTCTCCAACAAACTCCACTGCAGAAACAATGGATGACATTCAAAGCTATATGCTTGAGACACAAGATCCCATAACTCATGCTCCTTCCACACTTGAAGTGGTTGCCGATATTCATACCCCTCCTACTAATATTCCCCCTACACCCCTTCCTCCTACTCCCTCTCAACACAACCTAACCCCCTCAATCCCATCCACCACTGATATCCATCCTCCCAATACCCATCCTCCTGATATGCATCCCCCTCTTACTCACAGCACCCCTACACCCCTTCCTCCTAACCCCTCCCAAGACAACACATCCCCTTCAACTCCAACTATCCATCCTTCCGATATTCATCCTCCTAACACTAATACTCCCCACACATCTACTCCCTCCCAACACAACCCACCCCCTTCAACCCCAACTATAGGCACATTCTCCCTCCCTCCATCCCCTCTATCCTTTGCACTCCCTCCCGGATACACACGAGAATCACTCATGGCACAACAATGCCCTTCTCCAGATTCCCTACCTCCTAATATCCCTCCTTTACACCCCCTAGCTCCTTCCCCTTCAAATTCCCCAACACGTATTTGTGTTATCATTCGTAAATCAACTAGGATATAGCTCTCCTACATTGGAATATTCGCGGTTTCCGCTCTCATAGATCAGACCTACGTCATATCCTTGCTTCTTATAATCCATCTATTATCTGCCTCCAAGAGACTTTCCTCACACACCCTACTTCTCCTATTCCCATCCATTGACTTTACTGCCTTTGAGACTCTAATTTCCCAACTCCAACCACCTTTCCTCATAGTTGGTGATTTCAACTGCCGCCACACTCTGTGGGGTGACTCTACCACCAACTCCCGAGGCCGATCTCTAGAACGCTTCCTCTTCACAAATAACCTAATTATTCTTAATTCAGATCGCCCCACACACTTTGACATGCGCACACAATCCTTTTCATGCCTTGACCTCTCTCTATGCTCTCCTACTTTACATCTAGATTTCCATTGGTCAGTTCTAGACCACTTCCCCTATAGTGACCACTTCCCAATACTCCTTTCTCCTACTTCATATGTACCACTTCCTAATCCTCCACGCTGGTGCTTTGATAGAGCTGACTGGCATACTTTCACTTCACTCTCTACTATACCTATCCCTCCACCCCCCTTACGTCCATTTCAGATATGCTACATTGTTTTACAACCACGATCCTAAGAGCTGCCTATACAGCCATTCCTCGAACTTCAAGACCCTATACTTCTAAATGTGTTCCATGGTGGAATTCTGATTGCAAAGCGCTCGCTTAAAACGAGCAGCCTGGAACAGCTATCGCTACAAACGAGGCACCCCTCACCAGCTATCAGCCCTTATTTCCTTTAAAAGAGCATCTGCCCATCTTCGCCGTACAATTAAAACAGCAAAACAAATAGCTGGCAAAATTATGTTTCCTCAATTACATCTTCTACATCTATTTCAGCTGTTTGGCGACGGATCCATAAACTATCAGGCAAACATCCCCCCCATCCTGCACCCGTCCTCCATATTCGAGATATTCTCATCTCTGAGCCTGTAGAAGTAGCTAATGAACTGGGCAACTATTTCAGCCAGGTCAGTAGTGGCTCTCACCTTTCCCCACACTTTTCTTCCATTAAAACCATCAAGGAACGCACCCCTATTACCTTCACCCTATCCTCTGATGAGTCCTATAATGCTCCTTTTTCTTCTTCTGAACTCAACGCTGCATTACAGTCGTGCCGCAACACTCATGAAGGCCCTGATGGTATTCACTATCGTATGCTCCGACACCTCCCATCTTCCTCTCTATCCTTCCTTTTAACTATTTTCAACCACATATGGACGTCAGGAAATTTTCCTTCTCATTGGCGAGATGCTCTCATCCTACCTTTCTTAAAACCCAATAAATCAGGTACCCTACCCCAAGATTACCGCCCCATAGCTCTAACTAGCTGCTTGTGCAAACTACTAGAACGAATGGTTAACTTCCGTTTAATGTGGTACCTAGAATCTCATAATCTCCTTTCCCCTTCCCAGTTTGGTTTCCGACGTGCCCGAAGTACAGCAGACCCACTTGCCCATTTGAGACATACATTACATCGGCATTTGCACGCCATGAATCCGTATTAGCCATTTCTTTGATCTAGAAAAAGCATATGACACCACATGGCGATACCATATCCTCCAACAATTGTCCTCCCTAGGTTTACGTGGAAACATGGGTGTTTTCATTAAATCCTTCCTTTCTAAACGTACTTTCCAGGTCAAGATTGCCTCTTCCACTTCATCATCCTTTCCTCAATTCGAAGGCGTCCCACAAGGAAGTGTGCTTAGTACCACTTTATTCCTTCTTGCTGTAAATGACATAGTCTCAGTCCTACCACCAGGAGCCAGAGCATCACTATATGTTGATGACTTAACCATCTATGCATCTGGCACATCCATACCAGATCTCTGTCAATTCCTTCAGTCTGCAATAACATCAGTAACTTCTTGGGCCACCAACCATGGCTTTCGCTTCTCTACCTCTAAATCTTTCCCCATCCTTTTCTCTCGCACGTACGGTCCCCAAACCCCCACTCTTCTTATATAATGCTCCACTCCAATACCGGTCTTCTGGCAAATTCCTAGGCGTTATATTTGATTCCAAATTGTCCTGGCGAGACCATATCTTGTATATCAAAGAAAAAGCTCAACGTCGCCTCCGAATCTTACAAACTTTCACATATCTCCTGGGGCTCAGATCGCAAAACTCTCCTCCATCTTCATGTTACTTTGATTCTCTCCACTCTAGATTATGGATGCCATATCTACTCCTCTGCCTCAACCTCTCTTCTTGCTCACCTTGATACAGTCCACCACAGCGGTCTCCGCTTAGCCCTAGGCGCCTTCCGCTCCTCTCCAGTTGAGAGCCTATATACTGAATCAGGCATGCCGTCCCTCTCTCGACGTCGAGCCCTTCTCTCTCTCCGATGCTATGCTCGATTTCACCAATTTTCCCTTACTAACTATTCCACAATCCTTACTTCATACCTTTACCTCTTCTCCACGTTTACCAACTCCTCTCCCCGTACGCATGGATACCCTCCTCTCCCATTCCCCCTTCCCTCATCTCCGACCTCTCCCACTGTCTGTCCATTCCATTCCTCCATGGCTTATACCTAACCCCTGTATTTGCTCCTCAGTTTTCCCTGACCCACCAAAATCAGATATTCCCCCCTCTATCCTTCTCACTCATTTCCTTGACCATGTCTCCATTCATTCCTCCAGCATTCATGTTTACACTGACGGTTCCAAATCCATCTCAGGAGCTGGATTCGCAGTAACATTCCCAAATTGCACTTTCAAATACACCCTCCCTCCTGAATCTAGTGTCCTTACTACAGAACTATATGCACTCCTTTTTGCCTTAAGACGCATATATTCATCCACCTCTTCCTCTTTTACTATTTTTACTGACTCCCGTAATTCTTTAACCCTCATAAAGTCAATGCACTCGACCAATCCCCTTGTCTGTAAGATCCAGAACTGGTTGTTCTATCTATCCACACGTCACAAATCTGTCAGATTTTGCTGGGTACCCAGCCATGTTGGAATCCCTGGCAATGAACAGGCAGATACTCTTGCACGATATGCCGCAATGTCCACATCACCTCAACAACGCTTCTCACATATTCCAGCTACAGATTACTACCCCCACTTTAAGACTTCTTGTATACCCGATGGCAATCTTTTTGGTCAAGACTCCACAACAATAAATTACATACCGTAAAACCATCAATCTCCTCTTGGTCAGCTCCATTTCACAAAAACAGACGTTGGGAGACTGCCCTCGCACGATTACGTATTGGCCACACTCGCCTAACACATGCCTATCTGATGTCACGCTCAGACCCGCCCCTATGTC
>NW_020870749.1:87876-90376 GCF_003789085.1 Penaeus vannamei | reverse complement strand
AATGTTTCGTCTAAGATTATGAGTTGTGGCTATGCCTGTTCCCTGTTTATCCTAGTTATATAATTTCTGCAGCTGGATATAAACTTAGTTTTTGATATTGAAGTGGTGTTGCACTGTATATAAATCATACAATAACTTTGTTTCTCATATAAATCTTTAAAAAAAAATAACCAAAAATGGAGAATTCCTTTAACGACCGACCTAGAGTGATTGTAAATGTTTCTCCAGGGACCAGATCGTGGATGGAGGCCCTGAACATAACCCATTCGTAGTTCATCTGGTTTCCGTACGGATCAAGGTTCATAATTGGTTCGACGTCAAAGGTACTGCATCAAAAGAGAGTGTATTTGATGAATGTTGTTATTGTAATTGTATTTTCTGATATAATGAATGAATGCTTGCCTCCGTAAGAGTGCTTGCTTGCAAGTGAATGCACATTCGCTTGCGCCTTACTCACCTGAACCCTTCCCGTCTACGAGCTTTCAACTTGGTGGGGAGGTCTTTCGTCCCGTCCATCCAGAAGGTGAGGTCGACGGTCAGTGAGCTTCCGATAGCCCTGAGTTTTGGGCTCTGAGCGAGGGCGGTTCCTTTAATATGAAGGAGATTTCATTGCCATGGCTGAGTAGTATGTTGTTATTTTATTAAAAGGTTTTGATGGAATTCGCCTCCTTCCTTTTCTATGTAAACGAGGGTTATTATGGAACTGATCTTGCATACATACAGTCCCCATGGAAGTTTTTATCCCAGTGTATCGTTTACAAAAGAAATAGACTCTTTTTCAAAAATAACGTTGGAGGTGCGACCGTTCTTAAATAGTTCCCCTTTATCTTAGCCATGTCACAGTAACGTAACTAAGATGCATAAAACAACAAACCGACATTAACCATTCTTACTACCAACACCAAGCCCATGGATTCTACTGTAATTATATTCACAATTCCATCTCATTCAGTATCCCCTGTTCCTTACTACGTCACCTACCTGCGAAGATGTGTTCAGGGAAGACCTGCAGAACCCAGGGACCTTCAGGGGGAGGCGAAACTTGGTGGCTGGCGCCCTCGAACTCGACCCTCTTCCAGGCGGCCCCGTTCATCTGGCTCAGCGTCCAGCCCTGGACACTGGACTGGAAGTTGTACTCTAGTATCCTGTTTGGTCCCTCCGTCGTCTCTGGGACTTGAGTGGGTTCAGCTGTTGTCTCGGGGGCTTCAGTGGGTTCAACTGTTGTCTCAGGGGCTTCAGTGGGTTCAGCTGTTGTCTCAGGGGCTTCAGTGGGTTCAGCTGTTGTCTCTGGAGCTTTAGTAGATGCATCTGTAGTTTCAGGAGATGTGGTCGTAGCGACTGTCGAAGTCTGAGTGGTTGTTTCGTCTCCATGAAGGTCAATCTGGATCTGGTCGATCGCACAGCCGTACATGAGGGAGCCGGCAGGCGCTACGTCTCCATTGTAGCAGAACACGATTAGCTGGCAATTCAAATACCCAATTTTAGTATATATCATTGTTATATAAGTAATGTATTTGTGCAAAAGCGTTTCAGTATAAGACAGAGTGAAAGGATTAAAAAATTATAAAATGACGAACAGATACTGGATAAGCTCACCATAACATCTTCCTCGGAAGGAGGAATCTCTCCCGTCACAGTAATCCAAGAGCTGGAGAACTGACTGGAGTAGTCGTTGAGATCGATGAACAGCGTCATCTGCTGGCCCCTCTTCTGCATGTCGACGTACATGCTGTTGGAGCCCTCCCAGCGCGATCGCAGGAAGAACGTGAGGGTGAAGGTGGCGCCGGAGGTAGCGTTGAAGTACGGGGTGTACAGTTCGTCGCTGCCCACCGTGTCCACGACAGCGAAGCCGTCATCTATGGAATCGGCGGGGAGGGTGTTGGCCAAGCTGTCACGATCCGACCAGCGCCACGACCCTCTGTAGGACAACCATCCCTCCATGTCGTTTTTGAAGTCAAAGACGAAGGACCTGGCGACTTCGCCCGACGCCACGTGGGCGGCGAGGCAGAGGCCGAGGAAGAAGGACAATTTGCGAAGACCCCGAGACGTCATGGCGGCAGGTGGACCATGGCGAGCGTAACATTCGCCAACTATTTATACGAGTCGCTTGCTTATCTCCTTGCGTCATCCCCCACGTATTTGGAAATCACGAAAGGGCCCCATGATGTATGCTGCCGCTGGCTACTTTTATCTTTTTGTTCTTTAGTTTCTCATGTTGAAGATCATGAAAGAATATGAAGAACTCACTCACGCACTGTCATTGTGAATAAAGATAGAACACGGACTCTTGTACAGGGTTAGAATTGAAAGCATTCCTATAATATTATCATACGGACTATATATTTATATATTCATACAGGTGATTTAACCCTGAATTGTAGGCCTAAGTATACTCGCTGGCATCGCCGTGTCAGGGTGACTCTTCAGTAAAAGCAAACAAAAGAACTCATTGGCGGTTACTTGCCTTAAACTAGGAAAATTTTGGTACCGTTACCGAATT
>NW_020870749.1:80000-87776 GCF_003789085.1 Penaeus vannamei | reverse complement strand
AAAGGATATGGCCAGCATACAGCATTCCACTCTCTTTGCCGCTTAGAATGGCAGTTCAGCAGGATAAACTATCCAAACATAACACCTCTGACTCCTGCAGAGTGTAAATATAATCTTTGCGCCTTGGAATCCCCGACTTAAAGGCTTCATATTTAAAATGTAAGCCCTCTCCTCATTCGTCCTGTGTTAAACTAAGGAGAATATCCATGTTTAGTTCCTGTCTGTCCGAATCGACACACACAAGCGCCTGGACTCGAAACGGCTAGTGGCCATTAGCCATTGTTTAGGGATGGAAGTAAACACCTTCTGCTGGGCTGCATGTATTAGAGTAGCATGCATGAGTAAAAGTTTTCTTCCACGGAGATAGGCCAAAAGTCTTTATTAACTCAATGATAAGAGTCGGATAAACTATTAATAGCACTGTATCAAATATGCAGATGCCGTGGAATTATAGACACAGTTCGACGTCGAGGCACGTAATCATTTGCCTACTCGTCTACCGTCTTATATTATCAATACTATCATTATTTTACCATTATTATTACCTCGTCACATCTGTCATCTAGCTATTATCTCGCTAACACTGATCTGTCAGTACCCATAGTCTCTACTTCTCACTTCTTTGCTATTCATCATTAGATGTATTATCAATCATTTATAGTTCTGTGGATTAATACTTGCCGCGAATCACACCAATTTTAAGAACATTACATTAACAGGATTCTTCAATACCGCGTCGAGTCGATTTAAAAAATATAAGAAAAGACCGCTCAAATTAGTAAACTTTCTCATCATGAATGGTTTTAACACCTTGACTTTGATACAATATTTTTTGCAACCTTCAGCCTATACAGTTGAAGAGGCCAGCAATTTGGAGCAGCAGAAGCGCCCCTCCTCTCTCTCTCTCTCTCTCTGTTGTATTGTATATATTCATTCATTTATTCTTAAAAGGAAGATTATATCCTTGCCTTTCGCCTGCTCTTCCATAAACTTACACAGGCTGGAGTATGCAGGATCATGAAATAATTTTAACTTCAATTTTCAAGTAGGCTTTATAATTAATGAAAATATTCCCTTCATTTGGCAGAGAAGCAGAGTTAAGCGGTTTTGAGCGAAAGAAAGTTAAAATAGTATATATATACTGTAATGGATGACTAGATATATATATATATAAATCAAAATCTATCTATCTATCTATATAGTATATATTATATAAATATATATATATATATATATAATATACATTTGAGTTTTGAATGATTTTATGACAGAAAACTGTTTCTTCCATGCTATTTAAAATAATACTTTTACTGCAATATGATTGCAAAGAGTCTTGATTACCCACAAGAACTAAGAGATATACTGATAATTTTGAAAACCTGTTGTTCATTGAATGCTTGTAGAAAAAAATGAATAATGAGAAATAGCCTCATCATTATTCATTTTTGCCCGGACAATGACAGGAAATTTCATTCCTGTAGCTTCGGCCAAAACACTGTCTCTCTACTCTTTGTTCCATGAATTATACTTTAGAATTTTTTTTACTGTACTTTTCTTAAAATAACTTGGAATATCATTGAACAATGCAGACACAAAATCAACAGGAGTGGAACAAAGTTACCGCTTCATCAATTAAACTGATATTTCATCTAATCTACTACCGCATCACGGCCATTACAACAGGTGAATGGTGCACGTCGTAAATGGAATATTGCATGTGATAATCTTTGAAAGTTTGGCGTTGGTTTGTACTTTCGCATTTGCACTTGGGCGGGTTTAATTAAATGCCTTTCACGCGCAGGTTTGCCATTAGTGGGTAGAGTTCACCCTTTCTGGGTTGGTCTGAAGGGGGATCTAGGTTCCAACGACTAAAATCTTGGTGAGACTTGAATCAAATTCTACAAGATTCTTCGTTCTCGTTCTATAGGACTCGTTATGTAGCAAGAAGCTGTAGCAAGATGACCAGCAGCAGGAGATTGCAGAATTGCTTGTTGTAATACAGTAATGAAGGTTCGTGTAATCGTCGTGGACAGAGAGGGACGGTCCTCTAATCCCTGTGTACAGAGATCGGATAAATAAACACTAAATAGCCGGTTTGCATATTCCGATCATTATGAAGGAAGTTTAACATATTACGAACGATGGGTTTTCCGTATGAATATGCTTCACATCCAGTGATGGGCATCGATACACAGAATTGTGTAAGGCGATAATGATACATCGATACTCGCCAATTGGTAAAGCGATTCCGATACATCGATTCTTCGAAGACAGTTAAAGCGAGAGAGGAAGAAGAGAGAGGAGAGAGGAGAGAGAGAGAGAGAGAGAGAGGAGAGAGAGAGAGAGAAGAGAGAGAGGAGAGAGAGAGAGAGAAGAGAGAGAGAGAGAGAGAAGGAGAGGGAGAGAAGAGAGAGAGTGTGATGAGAGAGAGAGAAAAGAGTGAGTGAGAGAGAGAGAAGCGAAAGGGAGGGAGGGCGGAACAGAGAAACTCAGGTTGTCAAAAAGTTTAATTTCTGAAGCAATGCATGGCGGACGGACAACCGAATTCCATGTGTGTAAGGGATATGTACATGTCTGTTTTTATGATTCATCCTATATATATAATATATATATAGTATATTATATATAATATATGTATATATTATTATATATTTTACGCACACACATTCACCCACGCAACACACACGCTCACGCACACACAGACAAACACGTTTGACCAGCGTGCCACCTCTATATGGCACTGCTTATTCCCGACACGTTTTCTGGTTCAGCAAGATGACACAGAGAAGGAAATTCTAAGGGGGGACAAAAAATAATAAAGGCTTGTCCGGCCCTGACGCTGGCCGGACAAGGCAATTCAAGGACACGAAGAAGATAGATCCACCTTCCTTACAGCAGCCTCCACACCGACACTCAGATGACCCTCAACTTGTCGAAATTCTCATAAGCCTTAAGTAATTTGGTGCCACGGTTTCCTCGCTCTCTGCTCGTTTTTTTTCCACCAAAATGTGTTTTTTGACAGTTGTTCTGGAGAGTTTCGTCTCAAGCGTTCGCACAAATAATAGAAAGAGATAAAGCGGTGTATATATACATACACACATATATATATATATATATATATATATTATATATATATATATTAGAGAGAGGAGAGAGAGAGAGAGAGAGAGAGAGAGAGAGCAGAGAGAGAGAGAGAGAGAGAGAGAGAGAGAGAGAGAGAGAGAGAGAGAGAGCAGAGAGATTCGGTAACGGCAATTCAAAAATTTTCCCAATTAAGACAATTAACGCTTTTTCTTCCACGAAATGGGTTTTTGACAGCTGTTCGGAGAGTTTCTTCTCCAAGCGTTCGGCACTAATAATAGAAAGAGATAAGCAGGTATAATATATATATATATATATATATATATATATATATATATATCTATATTAGAGAGAGAGAGAGAGAGAGAGAGAGAGAGAGAGAGGAGAGAGAGAGAGAAGAGAGAGAAAGACAGAGAGACAGGGAGACAGACGACAGACAGAGACAGAGACAGCAGAGACAGAGGACAGAAGAGACAGAGACAGAGACAGAGACAGCACAGAGAGCAGACGAGAGAGAATTCTGAAGGGTACAAAACTCTTCCAAAATCTCTAGTTATAGGCAAGTAACCGCCAATGAGTCTTTTTGCTTTTGCTGACCAGTCATCCCTGACACGGCGATCGCGCGATGCCAGCGAGTATACTTAGGCCTACAATTCAGGGTTAAATCACCTGTATGAATAATAAATTATAGTCCGTATGATGATATTTATGGGAATGCTTTCAGTTCTAACCCTGTTATAAGAGTCCGTGTTCTATCTTTTATTCACAATGACAGTGCGTAAGCTTCTTCATATTCTTCTTTTTCATGACTTCAACATGAGAAACTAAAGAACAAAAAATATTATAAGTAGCCAGCGGCAGCTAAATACACTCATGGGGCCCTTCTCGGTGATTCCCAAATTACTGCTGGGGGATGACTGCTCATGAATAAGCATACGACTTCGCTATTTACAATATCTTCGGTCTGCAATTCTGGTATCGTTCATCTGCCATGGCTCCATTCTCTGTTCTGCAACTGTTTCTTCTTCTTATTGTTTCCTTCTTTCGTGTCATATAGTGTCTTCTCTTTTCTCTCTCTGTTGTTCTCTGTTCCTCTCTGTTCTCTTGCTGCTCTCTTCCATCTTCTTCCTGTTGTGCTTCGCTTCTTCGTGTGTGTGTCTGAAGTTCTGCTCTTCAGGTCTCTTTTCTGTCTGTATTTTCTAATTATTTTCTTGTTATCTTATGGATGGTGATTGTGTGTCCTCTCTATTTACTCGTATTGTCGGTTTTGTGCGTTTTCTCTCTTTTTTTGTTCTTTGTTTATTTTGTTATTTCTATTCTTCTGTGTCTTCTTATTATTCTTATTCTCTCTTCTCTTCTCTCTCTTCTTTTTTTTTCTTTTTTTCTTTTTTTTTTTTCTTCTCTTTCTTCTTCTCTTCTCGTCTATTCTTTATATTCGATTTACTGTCTTCGTCTGTCTTTGGTGACACTGCTGTGGCTCATGTCTGACGTTACACTTGATCTACTGCTCCTGTTATCTATTTTCTATATCGTCTTTTATCTCTCTCTTCTCATCCCGGCGTCATCTCACCTCTTCACTTCTCCTGCCTATTCGTCGTCTGGGTCAGGGTCTTCTTCATTTACTATGTACGCTCCGATCATGCTATGATATTGATGTGGTCTCAGTCTATGATGTAACTCGCTGTCTATTTTCATCTTCATTTCGACTTACCCTAGTTCTAGTTTTCTTTCCAGTCTCTTGGATACTTGGACGGGAGAGATTCCTTCCTTCCGAGAGGATATGTTATGTTTATTGTTGATGCATATTATTCTATGTATCTGTTCTTCGCTATATATCTTTATATCCTCTTATTCTGTTCTTTATTATCTGTGTATCGTCTTGCTATTCATTAACTATCTATTACTTTTATAACTAATGAATTATATTATTTCTTATATAAATCGTTATTTTGATATATGCTACTTATCGGTGTGTTTTCTGTCTATCTATTATGTGGAGTACGTTCAGTTCGGCTCCTGTCCTGTGCTCCCATGTTACGGACTTGTGTCGATCGTACATGTATCTCAGTATGGTATCCTCTGTAGATCGATACATTAATCATCTCAGACTTCGATCTATTGTCGTCTATCGACTATCATTCTCTCGTATATATTCTATTCTAGATGTCATCTTATCTTTATGTCTTCTCATGTTAGTATATCTAGCTGAACTCCACGTATTAGTCCTCTGAGACTATATCTAGCTGAACCTCACTCGATTCTCTCCCTGTATGTTATCAACATGCTGTCAATTCTCCTATTGATAGCCTCCTTGTAGTATCAGACATGTGGTCTGTAATCCTACTTTGTAAGCTCTCTCTGATGTACTAGTACATTTTGAGAATCTCGACACTGAAGCCCCCGAGAAACAGCAGAAGCTCCACCTGAAGCACGCCGAAGACAAACAGCTGAACCCACTGAAGCCCCCGAGACAACAGCAGAACCCACAGAAAGCCCCCGAGACAACAGCTGAACCACTGAACCCCCGAGACAACAGCTGAACCCACTGAAGCCCTGAACAACAGCTGAACCCACTGAAGCCCCTGAGACAACAGCTGAACCCACTGAAGCCCCTGAGACAACAGCTGAACCCACTCAAGTCCCAGAGACGACGGAGGGACCAAACAGGATACTAGAGTACAACTTCCAGTCCAGTGTCCAGGGCTGGACGCTGAGCCAGATGAACGGGGCCGCCTGGAAGAGGGTCGAGTTCGAGGGCGCCAGCCACCAAGTTTCGCCTCCCCCTGAAGGTCCCTGGGTTCTGCAGGTCTTCCCTGAACACATCTTCGCAGGTAGGTGACGTAGTAAGGAACAGGGGATACTGAATGAGATGGAATTGTGAATATAATTACAGTAGAATCCATGGGCTTGGTGTTGGTAGTAAGAATGGTTAATGTCGGTTTGTTGTTTTATGCATCTTAGTTACGTTACTGTGACATGGCTAAGATAAAGGGGAACTATTTAAGAACGGTCGCACCTCCAACGTTATTTTTGAAAAAGAGTCTATTTCTTTTGTAAACGATACACTGGGATAAAAACTTCCATGGGGACTGTATGTATGCAAGATCAGTTCCATAATAACCCTCGTTTACATAGAAAAGGAAGGAGGCGAATTCCATCAAAACCTTTTAATAAAATAACAACATACTACTCAGCCATGGCAATGAAATCTCCTTCATATTAAAGGAACCGCCCTCGCTCAGAGCCCAAAACTCAGGGCTATCGGAAGCTCACTGACCGTCGACCTCACCTTCTGGATGGACGGGACGAAAGACCTCCCCACCAAGTTGAAAGCTAGACGTAGACGGAAGGGAGAAGGAAGCGCAACAATTGCACAGCAACACTCTTACGGAGGCAAGCATTCATTCATTATATCAGAAAATACAATTACAATAACAACATTCATCAAATACACTCTCTTTTGATGCAGTACCTTTGACGTCGAACCAATTATGAACCTTGATCCGTACGGAAACCAGATGAACTACGAATGGGTTATGTTCAGGGCCTCCATCCACGATCTGGTCCCTGGAGAAACATTTACAATCACTCTAGGTCGGTCGTTAAAGGAATTCTCCATTTTTGGTTATTTTTTTTTAAAGATTTATATGAGAAACAAAGTTATTGTATGATTTATATACAGTGCAACACCACTTCAATATCAAAAACTAAGTTTATATCCAGCTGCAGAAATTATATAACTAGGATAAACAGGGAACAGGCATAGCCACAACTCATAATCTTAGACGAAACATTTGACATTATGGCAAAAGAAATTTACTTTGAATCTCCCCCTTCAGAGGGCTCCCTGGGCGGCAACCCCAACAACTCGGTGGCCATCAACAAGGTCGTCCTGGATGGCGTCGAGGAAATCCCAACAGACACTACCGAATTCATTGACTTCGAAGGTGGTCTGTTCGGTGAGTGTCATTCGGAGTCCTTTTCTCTTCTTCATTTAGAATAGAGAGAGAAAGTAAAAAAAAATAAATGCTTCGTCTTGGTCACAGGTTGGTCTGCGGGCAACATGGACGGTGGACGTTGGGTTCTCAAGTGCTGGGCCGACCTTGACCCCTCCTTGAACGTCCCACAGCCTTCTGACGGCAAGAACTTCCTCTTCGTGGACCGCTTTGACATCCACTCAGGTGAACAGAATATCCCGCTACGCCTTTGTCTCCATCCACAGTGAAAACGAAATGTTCTTAACGTGTGCACAACCATCAGAGCTTTATTTAAGACTCTCATATCCAATACAGGTGTTATTTCGCTGGAATCCCCTGCTTTCACCGTGTCTCCCGGACAACGGAAGAAAGTCGTCGTGACATTTTGGCTTCGAGGCTCCGTCGTCTACCCTGCAGTTCTTAGGTATCCATTGGCCTCAGTATTAACGTTGTCAAATTTGCACGGTAAAGCACTACGAAAACATAATGATAAATGAGATGATGACCACGTTGATGTCTCTCTTCAGGCTACGGAAGAAGACTGTCAACGGTATTTACGACGACCTCCCCTTCCTCAACCTCGCTCAGTACGGCGACATCGACAACCCAGACTGGATTCAGCTGAACAGGGAGTATGAGATCCCTGTCGACGAGACTGAAGAAGCATTCCAGGTCGGACAACAGCAGATACGTCTTGTACAATGACGTAGATTGTTAT
>NW_020870749.1:72500-75000 GCF_003789085.1 Penaeus vannamei | reverse complement strand
ATCGGAGTAATATGAAATGTTAAAATCTAAGAACAGATATGCAAATTCAGTTTTTCCAGTTCCAAACTAATTGACAAATAAGTGTGTGTGTGTGTGTGTGTGTGTGTGTGTGTGTGTGTGTGTGTGTGTGTGTGTGTGTGTGTGTGTGTGTGTGTGTTGTGTGTGTGTGTGTGTGTGTGTGTGTGTATATATACGGTTTACCTTTTCTTATGATAGATTCAATTGCCGCATTTAATCAGCACTTATTACTACTACACAGAAGTTTCATTTCTTTTTGCTCGTATATGAATATGCGTTTATCTGCAGTTCAGTCGCTTTATTTTTTTTATTTTTTTTATTTTATTTATTTATTTTTTTTTTTTTTTTTGTCTGTTGTATTCATTGTATTGATATCATCTTTTTGTTTCCCTGTTTTTCTTGTTTTTCTCTCACTCTCTCTCGTGTTCTCTAACAGTCTGTCAATCTATCTATCTCTATCTATCTAATTCTATATCTCTATATATCTATCAATCAAATAATATTGACAACAGGATAACCTGAGGTTTACACATTCAGTCTCAAAGAGGCAGCGAATTTGACCTCTTTTTTATATTGTTTTTTATTTACTTTTTGGTAATGCTAGAAACTTCTGTTGTACTTTATACAATTGACATCCTAAAGCCAGAGTCAAGTACGATTTTTCTTTCTTTTGTAATATCTTTCAAGGCTTCAGTTCACTTATGAATAGAGTATATGAATTCTTTTGGTTTTACTGTGAATTTTTAGTTCCTTAAATTGCACCAATCATATACACCAAGCATTAACCTTGTGACATAGTCTTTTTTTTTTTTGTCTTGCATTTTACTTTTTGGCAAAGCTAGAGACTGCTGTACTTTATAAGTGAGACATCCAAAGGCAGAATCATACATTTTGTGTGTGTGTGTGTGTGTGTGTGTGTGTGTGTGTGTGTGTGTGTGTGTGTGTGTGTGTGTGTGTGTGTGTGTGTGTGTGTGTGTGTGTGTGTGTGTGTGTGTGTGTGTGTGTGTGTGTGTGTGTGTGTGTGTGTGTGTGTGTGTGTGTGTGTGTGTGTGTGTGTGTGTGTGTGTGTGTGTGTGTGTGTGTGTGTGTGTGTATATAAGTCTTTCATCGCTCCAAGTCGCTCTGGAAAAAAATCTAGTACCATAATTTCCAAAATCAACATCAATTTTATAGAAGAAAAGGCGTCCGTAACAATTTATAGATCTATCAACTTTATGGAAAACTGACAGAGACATACTCATCATCAGTATTATTGTCAGTTATTAATATACCATTATTATTATTATTATTATTATAACTGTTAATTCTATTACCACCCTCATTATCATCATTATTACCATCATTAGCATCATTATTGATATCATTAATATTCGCATTGCTATTATCATTAATTCCTTAATATTACTGCCATTGCCATGATCATTATTACCATTATCATCATTATAACTATTAACTATCATTACCATGATTATCACTGTCTTTACCATTGTACCATTATTATGATCATATTTGCTGTCATTATTAGCATTGTTTATATAAGCAAGTTTTATTGTTACTATCATTGATATCTAATTCTTATACTGTTATTATTGCTCCCGTGGTCATCCTTATCATGATCGGTCATGATCAATTTATATAGAAAATTAATTTTTCTCTAAAATTATCTGATGGTTACACATTTAGTCTCAAAAGGACACAGCTTGTTCGGCATCTTTATATTATCTTGTATTTTTTCTTAATGTCGATGATGGAACCTTGTTTTTTTAAATAGATTTTACACCCATAGGCCAGAGTCAAGTAAAATCCTTCTTTGGTGACATTTTTTCACAGCTTCAGGAGGCAAGCAAGCAAGCAAGCAAAAAAGAAAGAGAAAATAACTCGGTTTCCTGCATTTTTTTTGTTTGTTTGTTTCTTAATTTCCAGCAAGCATATTTACAATTTTCAGTTTATAATGTTCCGTTCGGTGAGTTTATGACCAATATGAAATCGGAGTAAATCGCACCACAGAGAAGGAGAGAGGGTAATTACCGTAAAGAGATATACCATTTTCCCCTAATAAGAAAGTAGTGGTTAACACGACTGATCCTAAATCAGATCTTGGGTTCAATGCCCGACAAGGACAACCCTCGAACTTTTTTTTTTTCTTTTAACGTAAATCAATGGAACTCGTATTGTTTTTTTTTAAACTTCATTATAAAATACGTTCTGTTATCTTCCGTTCCTTAAGTCTGCCTGATGTAGTTTACCGCAATTAAGTAACGAACCAAACTACTGGCCGTAAGCAACGAAGGTGTGATAAGCCTTAAAAAGAGATATACACACCACACCATCTACTACAAGGTGATCCCTTGGTTCGTCCCCAATTTACCAAAGTTTAAGAGTTCTGCATTTCTTACCTTGTATTTCTATACATATTGACTTGATATGGGTCGAAAACAAATCACCAAGGAAATATGTAGGGGTACAGTCAACAACAATGTTG
>NW_020870749.1:60000-65000 GCF_003789085.1 Penaeus vannamei | reverse complement strand
AATACTCATATCTACCATCATAGTAACAGTGTAACATTAACATAGACTTTGTGATCTAATTACTATTCATTACTTATCAATGCAAAGCAATAAGATATTACATTATCATACTTATTTTTTTCACTTACCTGTTTCTTATACTAGCATTAACAATGTTATAAGTATGAAAATGTAATTTGTTTAACATACAACCCATTTCTTATACTGGCAAATTACCTCACCTTAGGTGGAAGGTCATGCCTTGTATATGGAATACGATGAGGGTGAAAAGTCCACATTAAAATTTGTCACTCACCATTATGTGAGTTCCTAAGACAAGGATGATGTTTGGAGGATGTAGTGAAAAGCATATGGAAAATTTAATTGACCTCATATTGGCTACTCTGGGTGCACTGACTGGTGCCTGGTAGGCAATTTCACTGGTAAAAAAAAGCTAAACCATGTCTGAAGCAGCAATGAAAACGTCTCATTATTACCTTTCTAGTAATGATATATGAATACTGAATGGGTTTTCCAGTAGGCTGCCTTCGAAATGGAAGCAACTGAGCTATTCTTCCATATAAACAAGGAGGTGGCTTGAATTTCTCTGACACTCTTAGCCATGGCTAGTTAAAACTCTCATAGAGGAGAGACGTAAGGGTTTGAAGGATGGAAGTATTAAGGCCATAAGCACTACATCCACATTCCATGATGGCGTCTTACGAACATGATTTGGTGTCTAGGACTTGGTCATTAGACAAATCTAGTCCATTATTTGTAAAAAATGCCATTTACCATAGATATCAAAGACTGATAACAGAAAACCTTTTGAATAGATGGCTTTGAAATGTGGCTTTCTCTCATGCATCACTGTCTATACTTGTTCCATTTGACTTGATAATTCATTAATAATTGAATGTCATTTGGATTTAATTAAAAATTGCATGACTCTTGAGGAATAGCCTCTGTGATAGAGGAAATACTTAATAATCTCCATACAAATGAAGTATGAGTAGAGCCTGATGAAACCCGTGGGCACGTGGCTGTCATAACAAGTCCATGCAATGTGGAAGGTAATCGATCTGGGGTCTCAGAAAGGTGACACGACGTTTGGTAGCCTGAAGTTCTGGCTACCACAGAAGATTGCATGTCCGCTTTGTCGAAATGATCTGATTGTCTGCTGCGGCAGTTCGCTAACACATTGGAGGTCCCCCTGACAAACTGAGTGAAGATCTTGACAGTGTTTCCCAATGCCCATTCTAAGATCTTTTGAGCTTCTGTACTGAATGTTCTCAAAGTCATGCCCCTTTTCTTGGCCAGATATGATGGTGTTGTGGCATTGTCCAAGAACACATCAACTGCCTTGTAATATCCCTGCGAAGTGGAGGAGGCCTAGACAAATTGCTTGGAATTCCAAGATGTTGATGTGCAGGAATCTTTCATATGTTGTCCATATTCCACTTGTTGATTCCTGTAGAAGTGATGCTCCCCAACCTTTTACTGAGGCATCTGTGTAAAGGTGCGAGTCTGAAGGTACCATCTAAAAAGATAACCACCAATGAAAGTATTAAAGAATATTTTTGCCTTAAGTGGATGAGGGAGGACATGTGGCCTGTAAGTATCATCCACTCTTTGGCCGGAGGACAGTTGTTCCTGAGAAATGATCTATAAGGTAACAGAGGTTTTCTAGACTTTTCTATGTTGGGAAAACCTTCAAAAGAGGAGAATGAATTTCCATCCCCCATAAAATCTTCATCTGAGTTGGGATGATTGTAGATTTTTCTCAGTTTATTATCCCCAGTGTGGAGCACAAGTTGGTGAGAACCTTTATTGCCTAGTGGGCTTCCTGTTGCATGGTAGCTAGAATATGTCACTTGTCTAATTTTTTGAGGGGGCAAATTCCCTGGCAATCTAAAGCCATCATTCTTGTTAAACCAAAGCCATCATTCTCATGAAGACCTGTGGAGCTGTGGACAAGCCAAAGCAGAGGGCCCAGAACTGGGCTTGGTGTTCTGCATGTACTGGAAGGTGAAGTGATGAAATCACTCATTACAAATTCTCAAGAGTCAATATTTGTTGCCTAGTATATCTCCTCAGACAGTGCTGTAGTCGCACGACACACACGTCTATTGTCAATATCAAGTCACTACTGTGTGATAGGCTATAACTTTTTACCATATATGGTCTGTCCAAGACCCCTGCTGTTGGACATTTGACCTTTGCATAACAGCATGGGTCTGCAACTGGTGGAAATGGGAGCTAGGGAAGGCTGTTGTGTGTCTTGACATTCCTGTGTGCTCAAAAGACTGAGGGAGGAGACTATGCACAACATGTATTTTGGCTCCATGTGGTTGTATGGGCTTGACCATTTGCTTGGTCACCATGCCTGAGAACTGGACTCTCACAGCTTGGTCCTGACCCTAGGCCTGAGAATGGGGAACTGGGTCTTTGAAAACCCATCTGTCCCCATCTGAGTCACGTCCTGAATACATCCTAAGTGTACTAGAGCCAGGTTTCCCCTCTCCACAAGATGTGACATCTTTGCTCTCAACAGAACATCCTTAAGTGAACATAGATATTCAACCATAGAGGGAGGGTCCAAAAAGGATTCACTTTGAGCTAAGCCTAAGTTATCATTGGACCTCACTTGCCCCCGGCTACCCCTTGCCGACACATCAGGCTGGAACAGACTTCACCAGACCTTGAGCTGAGGGCAAGGACTGTAATGCAAAAGAGAACTGATTAGCAGATAGATGACTCTCTACCTACTGTTGGTCTTTGGAAAACCAAAAACACTCTGAAATACATTGAAAACTTTGCTCATCTCCACAGTAACCACATAAACAGGCAAGGGGGACAGAGAGAATGAGTTCTCTGGTCCCACCATGTTGGACTGAATCCTGTCCTGCGAAACCCCCAGTGAAGATGTGGTTAACTTACCAACTGACTGTAAGACCTTCCTTTAGACTATGCAGTCATGTCTCTGTTGTAAAGCCTGCTGGTATACAAAGCCACTATAAACCAGCTGACAGCTCCGCTTAGCACACTCGAGCACCTACTCTTAACTGTACAAATCCCATTGAGGTAAATAATACATACAGAATGAGGATTATTAAAGGCATTATCAACAGTCTGCCTGCAACCTGAAACCATGCAGATCCTTCTGATGGCAAGTAGAGCAGTAGATGAGTAGATGAAGAAAACCCAGGTGAAGTTGCCTTGTCAAGTTCATATATCACCACCGGTTTGTCGGCCATTACACAACAAGCAGCAGGAAGGTATTGAAGACCACCTACCTGCTCTGATAATCATTTGCTCATCGCTAAGTTCAGCAAGGTCAGACATGACGAATTAAGGGAAACTGCTAGACAAAACATAAGAGAACTGTCAAGAAAAAACAAAGAAAGAATGACAAGTGCATTGCACAGGAGAATAGCCAACACTGTGGAATATGACTTAAAACTGTTAAATGTGGGAATGCAGATGCAGCTGGGTAGTATGAAAACTGTTAATGCTAGCATAAGAAGCAGGTTGTATATAAAACAAACTAATTTGAATACAATTCAACGCCATTTTTTATACTTACACAATACTAAAAGCTATAGGCTATTACAGTAACATTTTTCCATAATATAAAAACAGTTATTAATATTCAATCTGGTAACTGTTACATATGAAAGTAAAACTTCAACATATATTTTGTCAGTGACGTTTTTTGGGGGAACCTGGCATACTACACATTAAAAACATTTTTGTCACAACATCAGCCCCTAGTTACCCATGCCCTCTCAGCATCTTTAAACATTATGGAGGGTAAAGGACAGTCAATGTTGTGGGTTCTATGACCCTCCAATTCTTATGGTGCAGGACATAAAATCATTTAGTGTAAAAAGATCGCAATCAAAAACAAACTGAGAGCGATTCAAGAAGCAATAGAGTAGGGAAAGTCAAAAAAAAAAAAAGGTAATATAAGGAAAGTTTCTGCTTCATGTAGCATAGTCAGCTGCCCTCCACATGCCACACATAACCTTCAAGCTTTAGGAATAGCCCCATGAAAGTATAGCTACACAGAAAACTATCGTCAGGAGGGTGTCAAAACATTCAATAATGAACAGAACCTTATGTTAAGGAAGGATTAGTAATTTGGGTTTTGAATTTGTCACATCTGGTTCATGTCCGAATAGTCGTTCCAGAATTCATAAAAATTCACTGTGAGATTATGATTTTATTTATGTAAGGGATGAAAAATACCTTGCAATATTCAGATAAGCCACATGTACCCAAAAGTTCTTGGAAAATCAGGGATACTGACACTTTCAAAGTATTAAAAACTATATTTCAAAAACAAATATAGTTGTGTTAGAATGTTTAGCATGATTGCCTAGTTATATTTTTCTGTGTAGCAGTATATCATGACCATTACTATCCTTTTTTCACAGTTTCATGCTCTCCACATATATTTTGCATTTCATATGAAGAAGTAAAGAGAGTAGCAAGTAATCTTAAACTTCCAATGTAATTTGCTGCCTACCATGGAGCTGGCCATATTTCTTAACTTAACATTTACTGAGCTGATCAAGATATTTAATCCAATGTCTTCTGGCCACATTCAAACCTTGGGGTGTGTAATATGTACAACAAAATGGTCCTGGTTTGTAGTTTTGATACAAACTAAAGGGGTCTCAGGGACATTTTTCAGCCTAAACTCCTATCAAAGTATCTAGCCACTTCAGTGCAGAGTCTGCATGACAGAAGGACTGTAATCTGTGATATATCATTATGATCACTGGGGAGCATTTCCACACACAAGAGTCTCTTGTGGCAAGCAAGATCATCCAGGGTGATGTGCAGGATCTGTGGTGTGTCCCTTTGTCTTGCTCCTTGTTTCAAGGATTATCACAGATGAAGAAAGGTACAGCAGCAAAATAAATGTACTTTTTTAAGCATTGGTGTTTCTGTTTCCCCTTGAAGACACACTACTGACTACTTATCACACGGGGATGGTTCAAAGACTAGACTAC
>NW_020870749.1:42500-45000 GCF_003789085.1 Penaeus vannamei | reverse complement strand
TTGAAATACGAAACAGTTTAATGATTTAAATATCCATGTTTGGCAACTAAATCAGCTAAAATTATATTAAAATGACTGAGACCTTTCAGTGGTGACTGCACCATCTAGTTGCGGCTAATCGAACTATTACAGTGATAATTTTTTTTTTTCTCTTTGCCAGAACCAAACACTTTTTGAATAAACAGAAATCATGCTACATTGCTTTCTTCAATATAGAACATGCATGTTACATTGCTTTCTTCAATATAGAACATGAAGTAAACACAAAATCGCAGTGAGGTTACTGTGAATATATAGATCCGTTGTCACTTTGTGTGTGTGTGTGTGTGTGTGTGTGTGTGTGTGTGTGTGTGTGTGTGTGTGTGTGTGTGTGTGTGTGTGTGTGTGTGTGTGTGTGTGTGTGTGTGTGTGTGTGTGTGTGTGTGTGTGTGTGTTGTGTGTGTGTGTGTGTGTGTGTGTGTGTGTGTGTGTGTGTGTGTGTGTGTGTGTGTGTGTGTGTGTGTGTGTGTGTGTGTGTGTGTGTGTGTGTGTGTGTGTGTGGATGTGTTTGTATGTGTGTTTGTATGTGTGTGTGTATGTGTGTGTGTGTGTGTGTGTTGTGTTGTGTATGTGTGTGTGTGTGTGTGTTATATGTGTGTGTTTGTGTGTATGTGTGTGTGTGTGGTGTGTGTGTGTTTGTGTGTGGTGTGTGTGTGTGTGTGTGTGTGTGTGTGTGTGGTGTTGTGTGTGTGTGGTGTGTGTGTGTGTGTGTGTGTGTGTGTGTGTTGTCTGTGTGGTCTGTTGTGTGTCTGTGTGTGTGTTCTGTGTCTGATGTGTGTGTTGTGTATGTGTCTGTGTGTGTGTATGTGTGTGTGTGTGTGTGTGTGTCATGTGTGTGTGTGTTGTGTGTGTGTGTGTGTGTGTGTGTGTGTGTGTGTTGGTGTGTGTGTGTCTGTATGTGTGTCTGTGTGTGTGTGTGTGTGTGTTCTGTGTGTGTGGTGTCTGTGGGTGTGAGTGTGTTGTGTGTGTTGTCTGTGGTGTGTGTGTGTGTCTGTGTCGTGTTCTGTGTTGTGTGTGTGTGGTGTGACTGTTGTGTGTGTAGTCTGTGTGTGTGTATTGTCGTCTGTGTGTGTGTTGTGTTCGTGTGTGTGTGTGTGTGTGTAAGTGTGTCTGTGCATATGTTGTGTGTGTGTGGTGCTCTGCATGTTGGTGGCATCTGCAAAGTCCAAAATAAAGCAAAATTTAATTTTATCAGGATTATTATCTCATATATCCATCATGATCACATTAATATTATAACAAAGTGGGGGTGGGTTCTTACATATATTGGCTGAGAGACAAATATATGAATTGTTCAGTTTTCCTTTTGCCCCTTCCTAGAAACAATCATATTTGTGCAGGATATTTGCCCTATACTACACACAAGGCAGTTAGGAAGTGGGTCCATGACTAATACCACCTGGAGGTTCTTCGATGGCCAAGCAAGGTATATGACTCAAACCTGATGAAAAATGCTTTGGCGAATATTGTCAGTGTTTAAGAGATGGAGAATGAAACAACTTCCCAGCAGCTAACAGATCATGCTAAGAGGGAAAGGGAAAAATTAAGGAGGAAATTGAGAAGTTGTATGAATACATCACCCCTGTCTCAGAGCTTAGACATGGTTTGAATAACAATACATTGTTCTTATTCAGAAACATGACTAGCCCCAGTTATTACCATTTTTCTCTAAAAAAAAAAAAAAAAATTCAAACTATCTCCAAAATTAACAAATATCCCCAATTTGTCAATTCACTGAAGCCTGCTATCATCTAAGAAAAGAAAAGAAATATATATATACATATATAGATATTAGTTATTAATTACATGCTATGGCATTTTGTATGAGAAGGGATTCAAAATGTGTATGAAATATAAAACCAAAGATTCTAAATAAAGTGTTACACAACTGCAGTTCTTTCACACACAATGCATACACACATTGATGAGGCATTTGTGTATTCACATTAACCCTACCACAGTTCTGCCTTTAGTTAATATTCAGAAATGATTATAAAGTAGTATATTTTCTGATTATTGAATCCATGTTTGCATCTGGCAAGAAAAAAAAAAAAAAATGTCACTTTATTAGTTCATATTCATATCAAGATTATATATAAGAATTTTGATTTTGTGATAAAGGACAAGTATGCCAATTTTTTCTACACATACACATATAGTGTAAACAGACGCGTATTGGCAAAAAGGAAAATAAAAAGCTGCGTAAATGACAAGTAAAAGTAGAGAGCGAGGTTAACTGACTACTTTATTACATTTTTTTTCTTCAAAATATCAGATACTATACAGCACATGTATTGAGAGTCAATTCTTAGACTTTTGCTATTCATCCTCTTTGGAACTGCCTAACTAGTAGTTGCTTGAGATGAAATAAGCAAATGTGTATTTTCTCGCTCAACTGTTCAAATGTGGATGCGCCTCCCTCTAGAAATGCCAAGACACGAAATAATAGCAGCAAAAACTG
>NW_020870749.1:22500-37500 GCF_003789085.1 Penaeus vannamei | reverse complement strand
AATCCTGCATGTTCTCAAAAGCAAGTATTCCATAGTAGTACATAAGAAACAAATAGACAAGTCATACTTCCATGTCATGGGCATGGTGGTAAGTACGTTAATTCTTTTTTAATATTGGAGTATATATTTCATATGACTGTCATAATCATACCTTAGTTATGTATTTTGTTATCACTGATACTCATATACAATAAGGCATGAGCAAGCATGAAATTTAAGGGACTTTGAGAGGCAAGCAAAATTCCTTAATCAGCATAAAACTCATATATAAGACTCACTCACTCACTCAGTAACAGCCTCACAGATTTGTGTCACTGGATATAGTGAACTATAGCAATATCATATTATTAAAGTGGTGGAAACTAAGTGTTTTGCTATCCATTCCACCATGTGTATTTCTTCCAGCTGCATTTGATACATTCTTGGACAAGAACTAAGTCTAAAGAATATACAGTAGGAAAGCATTAACAGACTTATATGATCAAAGTACTATTAGGTGAATAGTAACTGTTCATTATTAAACAACTGTGAGAAAATTATGAGAAAATAGTGGATCTTACATCACTCATCACTCAACAAACTTTTATAATCAACTGGGATTTTCTTGTAAACAAAATACATTCTTTATGGTATTTCTTACTGATTTAGCTATGAAAATTATCCCATATCTAAACTGTGTAGTTTTAGGTTAAGGAAATTACATACAAGAATATGAACTGTAAATCTACTACAATCCTGAGAACTGCACTGGCCAGCGAACAGCCTTGTTTCAAACGTTTCTAGGATCCAGCTATCAGAAAAAATCCAGCAAATTCTAAACATATTTTTGTGAAGAATAAAATGAGGCAAAATTGTGTGCAAATAAGAATTCAAAATGCATGCACAAGTAACTGTACGAGATAAAGCCAGATGTCGTAAGCTTAATTCTGCTCTAAAACTTTACCCTCTGAGCACTTTAACTTTTAAAATGCAGATCCCCCTTTCCTACATATAGTTCCAAATATCCTGATATTTCTGGTCAATTATGAATTTCTTAGACTTACATGGGTGATGCCAATGAGTTTCACAGCAGCATTTTTTTGACTAACCTGAACTAAAGTAGGTGAACAATGAGCAGCTGCCAAATGCAGTGGAGTCATGCCTTCCACATCAGCATAATTTGCTCCGGCTCCACGACATAGTAAAGTTACTATGCACTGTATCCTGTTTCTCACAACCTGATATGTAAGACATAATAAAAATAATGGAGTGTAAAGAAAGAAAAGTTGTTAACTTTGTGAAAATGTGATATCTCTATGTGAAATATTGTGGCTTACTCTAAATTTCAAAAGATGAAATCACCTTCAAGCAAAAATGGTTCATATATTACAGATAATTGGAGAGTGAATATCAACTGTCCTTCCTACACAAGCTTACCATAATATGTAAAGGTGTCTGGTCTGCAGAGTTTCGCAAATCTGGGTTACAACCTATATCAAGACAAAGGTCTGTCAATTCTCTGGTTTTCACCCAATGAAGCAGATTTCCACCTTTGTGCAAGTCCTAACAAAGGAAACAAATACTTTAGCCATTTAATATTAACATCCTTAAAATTATCCTAGGTGTAAAAGCTTATCACTATGAATTGTTGTCATCAGAGGTTTAAGTTTTTGCAACTGCTGATGTACAGCCCCTAAATATTTTATCATTAACAATTCTATAATATTTGCTCTAATAATTGTATATAAAATAGTAAAATCATAAATATTAATTTATTCTCATCATCTGAAGTAATTAGATTTATAAATCCAACAACAAAACATGTAACAGATAAAGGAATGACAGAATAAAATGCCATGTACAATACTTCTGAGCTACCTTAGTAGATATTAAAATCATATGACTGAACAAAATGCCAAATAATACCTTTGAGCTGATTTAGTAAACAATAGCAGTAATCAGAATCATATTATCATATGTAAATTTATCTACTTATTGGAAAATTTCTGCCGCATCAACATCTAAGGTCATTAGCGGCATATTCAAAATATAGAGATAGGGTGAGGCTTGGGGGCAAAGCCCCCTGGTAAGGAAAGGTCATACAGCACTATGATAAAGTATTGCAGCAAAAGGTTTAAAAATGAGTTAATGATTTGGACAAAATATGTTAGATGGGAATGGTTGTAGAATGCTGTAAGTTAGTTCAGCAGTGAAAACGGTAAAGAGGGAAGGGCAAATGGAGTATGGAGCCCATTCAGGCCTGACACAAAGTCAGCTTTTCATCCTTTCAGCAAGGCTTTCACACTTAAGGAAGTAGACACAAAAAAGGGATGAAGAAAAGAAGGAAAAGGAATGGGGAGAAGACAAGCTATGCAAAATTAGTTGTGGCAAGGGCTGAGATCCAAGAAAGGGGTGATCCCCTAAACTGGGTCTCAGTCTCCATCTCCTAAACACCCCCACAACAAAAATGAGCAAGGAATTCAGGGAGACTGTGAATGAAATACTATCGACAGTACCTTTGAGCTAATATCCTTTGCTTGCACCAGCTTTTCTACCTTGTCCCAATAGCTCTGGTTGCTTTGATCCACAATTTCATCCTTGTGATTTATATTGGCACCAAGCTGGATCAAATGTTTGATGTTATCTAATTTGCTGCACTGGGCAGCCAGAAGTAAAGGCGTTTCTTGTGCTTTATTCTTTTTGTTCAACACATTATTATGTTTCATTTTCAGGGCCTGGAAAAAGAAATACAAATATACATTGATACAGATAAATAATAAAAATGATTTTCAGTACTTTATAGGTTAAAATACTGAAAAATACCAATTAGATCCTTTCAAAATAATGATGCATCAAAGCACAAAAAGTACACTCCAGAAGGGCAGGTCATGGACACTCTATACATACACTCAGCTGCAGGAGTTTACAAGCACCCAGCAATCATATCTTATGGAAATGCTGCGTGTTGGGCAAATCACTGTTGTATGTGGTTACCCACTAAATAGTTCAAGGCATACTACTTCCTTCACTGCTTCTCATACATTCTAACTCCTCTCATATCCAGTGTTACCAAATCAAAATGATAAATTATGGACTAGTTAGGTTGTGTGTTGAGTGCAAATACCTTTAAGACTCATATTTAAACAAAGAAAAGACAGGGAGAAGAAATGATTTCAGTGGTTCCTGAGGTTTATGATACAAAACCAAACTCAAAACTGTCAGATTATGCCTACAGCAAACCAATAATAAGGAAAAATACTCGAAATCATTAGTATATCATCATCAAAATCATCACAACTAATAAATTGGCAACTGAGTTGCTGTAATCAACTGCCTATGAATCTAGTTAGATGTGTAACAGGATTAAGCAAGGATGGATCTAGATTACAGCAAGTGTGTCCTGCCCTTGCATTAGTTTTTTTAGTGCCACCTTTGATTATCCAATCTCTGAATAGGGAAAAGAGAATACCATAACATCAGAGAGAAAGAAAATTGCAATAACAGCCTCAACTGATATGGTCCTTTTAAAAATAATAGCAATAGGAATGACAGCAGTAATAAAAATAACAGTATAATAAGAAAAAGTAGTAATAATAGTAGTGGTGGTAGTAGATGATACAGTCATGTAGTAAGAGCAGTGGTAGTAGCAGAAGCAGTAGCAGCAGCAGCAGTAGCAGCAGTAAAAGTGGTAGCAGTAGCAGCAATAGATGTGTAATGAATGCTTTGGATCATGACATACTTTGAATTGCATGGTAATCTTCCAACATAGTCTACACATATCCACCAGAGAAACTGCATTCATAAAGTTTATTTTCATAAACAACTTCCACCTCCATTTCATTACTGTGCGATACTATAAAATATGGTTAGTAAGAAAAAGGTGTACAAAGATTTTATTGTGTAAAGGAAGAGGAAACACCAATATTCTCATTCGTACTCTCAGTCGTCTCTCTATTTCCCTCTGGCTATCATGGAGAGCAGGTGAGGTCACTAGCAAACCTCCTAAATCTTTGGAAATTTGAGATATGTTCAGGGGGGTATCTCAGTTTATGAAGACCCATTATCAACTTTTTTCCTTTGGCCTTCATGAAGAATGGAGCAAGCAGGCTATGTCAGTGCCCAAAATGTTTTTTCCATGAGAAGTATGAGGGGGGCCAGTGAAGCCAATGGAGGGTCGCCATGATGGTTGCTCCAACCTTGGGTGTTTCTTCTGAGTTATCCAGAATGGATGATAGTTGTTTTTGTTTCTCCCTTGTTTGTCCAAATAAAGATTTTTTTTTTGTAGTAATTAGTTTCTCTCCCGTATACAGTATATCAAATTAGACTTAGCCCTGAGTAATTCCTAATTCCTGGAGGAGTATTCCCAGATGGTGGCAGAAACCAGAAATAATAAGTTAACTGTTTTATTCTTCCATTACTGCCTGCCCAGCAGTGTAACGTCATGCATGACTGACTGTGTGATGATCCATCTGAGCATTCAGTACTCGGTATGCATTTAGAGCGTTCGGTCATGGCCATTTTTCACGTCCGCCACCAGATAACATTATTGTTTGTTTTGACCGACCACTTGGTGGTTTCTAGGATTTCTTGTCCTGCACAGTGGCCTATTACTGGAACGTAAAGGATGTAGCACTAGTGATATTTACATTAACCCATTGGACCCAGATGACATTGTGGTCATGTCAAGGAAAAACTCGAGTTGAGGGGTAGGTGACATCAACATGACGTCATCAGGCAAATTGGCCAGAGCCCAGGTGACACAAACTTGTTGTCATGAGTGAAGGCCAGGGAGATGAAAAAGACTCGCCACAAGTGCACAAGTAGGTCCAGGGAGGATGTCATTTCCATGCTGCGCACCGTGTTTCTGGCCGCAGTGACTGGCGGCACAGGTTGTATTACATAAAATTAAAAATCACAAAAAAATGAGATATATGACACAAACCAAATGTTCCATATTTTTTTTCTTGTACAGAGTTTTTTACTACATAGAGAGATGATATGGAGTCTGTGCATAGAAAATAAGCTAATACCATCTGAATAAAGCAAATGAAAAGACAAATATGGGCATTGGAAAATGACGATAAAGCTAAAAAAGTTTCCACAAAATATCTTTGCAAAGGGGAGGCACAGAGTCTTGTCACCAGTCATGGGTATTTGTGCCCATCCGGCCTACACAGGGATGTTGGCCATTTACTTAAACCAATTCCCGGGTTTTCAGCACTGTGATTTCTCTGACGCAACCGGATCCAACAGGTTAATACATTGAGGAAAATAGTCTATTACCATCTGGATAAAGCAATTCAAAAGACAAATATGGACATTGAAAAATATCAGAAATACTTAAAAACATTTATGCAAAATAACTTTGCATTGAGGAGGCATACAGTCTTGTCACTGTCAATGCAAACGCATGTTTGCATGCGCCTGGCCACTTTTCACACCCAGCAGAGCAACCACATACATAAGCCTAATGTCTGTATTTTTGGCCATGTGATTACCATGATGCAACCAGATTCAAGGGTTAATAAAAATGTAGGTATTAGTCTCTTCAGCATTATTTTACAACTTTGCATATCAACTATATGAATGAGCTAGCCACAGAATATTACAATGCCAGTCCACATTACACCCTTTTATAATGCATTTCCATGGGATGTTGTGTATCACTATTCACCTAAGCATTACTCATATTTTTCTGGTCCACATTAGTGACAAACAACAGGGATCCCCTGTTATTATTGTAGTTTTAGTAGAAGTAGTAGTAGTAGTAGTAGTAGTAGTAGTAGTAGTAGTAGTAGTAGTAGTAGTAGTAGTAGTAGTAGTAGTAGTAGTAGTAGTAGTAGTAGCAGTAGCAGTAGCAGTAGCAGTAGCAGTAGCAGTAGTAGTAGTAGTAGTAGTAGTAGTAGTAGTAGTAGTAGTAGTAGTAGTAGTAGTAGTAGTAGTAGTAGTAGTAGTAGTAGTAGTAGTAGTAGTAAGAAGTAGTGTGGTAGTAGTAGTAGTAGTAGTGGTAGTAGTAGTAGTAGTAGTAGTAGTAGCAGTAGTAGCAGTAGTATAGTAGCAGTAGTAGCAGTAGCAGTAGTAGCAATAGTAGAGTAGTAGTAGTAGTAGTAGTAGTAGTAGTAGTAGTAGTAGTAGTAGTAGTAGTAGTAGTAGTAGTAGTAGTAGTAGTAGTAGTAGTAGTAACAGCAGTAGCAGTAGTAGCAGTAGCAGCAATAGTAGTAGTAGTAGTAGTAGTAGTAGTAGTAGTAGTAGTAGTAGTAGTAGTAGTAGTAGTAGTAGTAGTAGTAGTAGTAGTAGTAGTAGTAGTAGTAGTAGTAGTAGCAGTAGCAGTAGTAGCAGTAGCAGCAATAGTAGTAGTAAGTAGTAGTAGTAGTAGTAGTAGTAGTAGTAGTAGTAGTAGTAGTAGTAGTAGTAGTAGTAGTAGAAGAAGAAGAAGAAGAAGAAGAAGAAGAAGAAGAAGAAGAAGAAGAAGAAGAAGAAGAAGAAGAAGAAGAAGAAGAAGAAGAAGAAGAAGAAGAAGAAGAAGAAGAAGAAGAAGAATGCAGCAGTATGAGTTATCAGAAGTAACAAAAGTAGCAACTGTAATATTACCATAAGTTGAAAAAATACTGACAGAAAATACAACTAACCTGTATAACTGTAATAGATTTTGAAGCAGCAATGTGTAAAGGAGTATTTCCACTTTTATCTACAACATCTAGCTCCGCACCTGCTGCTATCAAGGCTGTAATAACCTTTTCATTTTCATTTTCCACCGCAACGTGTATGGGGTAAAGTCCTTCTAAATCTTCAGGAACATTAAGGAAGCTGGAATAAATTATAAAAAAATAAACTGTTCTTAGCATTTTTTAGGTACATTAGTAAGTTAGTGTCAACTTCTTTATATGCTTTATATGCTTGGTCTTATGCTTTGGACAAGAACAAATCAACATTACATGAGTTTTTCATAAAAAATCATCAATTTTATTATGTCTTTTTATCATCAGTCACATAAATTATAAAACAAATAGAATTAAATAATGCCTAACAACTCAAGCAAACAACTGTTAGTACATAGGTTAGCTCATGAGATTTCTTAACCAATTTATATTTATATTAACAATTTCATTGATGTCAGGAAATATCTAATTATATCGTGAACTACAACAGATCCTTGAGAGCCTAGCTGTGAACAATACCCAAGGCATGGAGTCAAGGATGTGAATATACTTTGGCCTTATCAAACATTTTATTCAAAATCTTACCTGTCATGAATAGGTTAACTCAATAACAACAGATAAAATTTCTGTTAAAATTTGGAAAGAATAGGCACTGCAACACACCTGGGCAACTGTAGAATTGATGGCAATAACTCATCTCTGCATTTGTGATTATTCACCATGATATGATAACATGTAACCCATTGCCAGTATGTTAAGAGGATAAGTGGATGAGCAAAGCATGGCTTAGTGAGAGCTTACCTAATCTGGACTAATCAACATTTCATACCATTGCAAGAGGAGGCAGAAAAACAAATGTAAAATCAAATAGGCCAAGAAATCATTATGATATTGCCAATATAAAGTAAATACTTTTTTCCTCTCTTGATGAGAATTTCTGCTAATATACAAGACAAAAATTATCCATACCTTTGTACTTCCTCATTTTTCAAAGCTTCTAAAAATCCAAAATGAGATGTGATGTGGCCAACATGCCAAGATAGATGCTCCCGTAAGAAATCCAGTACTTTCTGCAACACACCCTGACAAAGGACTTCCTTCCCACATGAGTCCACAAGTGGACTTAAGATCTTACTATAAGCTTCATATGCCTGTTTTGCCTCTTCTTCTGTGCATGTTCTAAGAAGACTGAAATCATGGAAATGAAAATATAAATAAAAAAAAAAGATGAGAGACTTACTTGTATAATAAACACTTTTTATAAAGGCTATAACAAAATCATGGTTTTCATGAAATAGGTACAGCAGTTATGCAATTTGTAACATTGACACCCTTAACTTACTTTGACCTTTTTAACAGTAGAGGAACACTCAAAAAAATAAATGAATAAATATATATATTTTTTTATAACAATATTGTGAACATATTAACCCAATGCCACTGGGAATGGCATGTATGTACATGCCAATTCTACTATGAGTTTAGTTTATTAGCTGTATTTATACACAGATGGCTCTCCAAGACAAGTGCTTATTCACCAAGGAGTCAATCAGTAGTCCTTCCTATCTCACATGCTGTTTTTCTTGTGGATCATTCTCATTGCCTTCAATATCTACATGGCCCAGGACTAGGACTAAATTATCTCACATGCTGATTTCCTTGTGGGTCATTCTTATTGCCTTCAACATTTACATGGCCCAAGACCACAGCAAAATGCTTGCCAGCATGAAGGCCATTATTGAGCACATAAACCACACCGGTTTCTTCAAGAAGGGTTAAGCCATGGTTCAACTGGACATCTTCATATAGGAGCTGATTTGTGTCTGAGTGCCCAGCTAGACGTAGTGTTTCAACTACGAAAAGTACCACTGTAATAGACCGCACATACCTCGCTTGAATAACATCACACATAGTACTTCTCGTCTGAGCAACATGGAGCACAAGGAATTATTGCATTTTGCTGTAGTTTTGTGTTTCATGGCATATATCTTTTTCTAATGAAAAAAGCATGGAAACCAATTTACTGATTCAAAATTAATAATGCTAGATTGATGGGCCGTCAATGAGAGTGTAGATCCTCAGTTACAAATTAGCCATTTTCTCTTTTTTTTTCTTTTTTTCTTTTTTTTTAATAAAAAATGAATTTTGTGATAATTAACTCTAAATGTTTTATATAAAATCTCTAATATAACTTTTGACTATATCAAATCTGGCCACAAAGGAGTCAATCAGAAAATATTTTCATAAACCAAGGAAAAGGGTAAATAGGTAGTACTTGTAATTGGCTCATTGGTGAATTAGTACTTGTGGAGCTATTTGTGTTAATTCAAATTTAAAAATTGTATATACTTGCCATCTCTAGCAACTTCAGGGTAATTTAAATTCTTCACAATTCTAAAGGAGACTGACTAATTTTTAAAAACTGAAAAGCATCTTGTTTCTTGCAGATTTGCCCTGCAAAAAAGCATTTCTCCAGACTGGGAAGTACTCTTTCATCACTCTGAAAGTTATGTCCCTATCTACATCGTATAAAATCAATCTGTCTAAGCACAGATGATATTGACAAAATAATTATACTAAGTTTGCCATGATCTGAAACTTACCTGTAAGCATTGCGAGAACTGTTGATTTCCTTATGTATTATGAGTTCAAAAGCTAGATTTGGGTCTTCAATTATGTCATCCTCAGCCAGTGGTATAATAATGAACATGCCTTCAACAACTGTGAAAGCTCGATTTGCATAATCACCCCAGTTGACATTATTAACCTGTAGCAGAAATAAAATCACCATTAATGTACAAAACAGCATAACTATCTATATCTACATACAATTTATATTTTATTGAGTACAAAGCATTATATATTGCTTGCAAAAATAAAATGAAAATGCCTTAATATTCTAAAGACATAAAAACACTATCATCCAAATTTCCTTTAAACTGTCTAAAGTCAACCGCTTTGATCCACGTGACATGACCATCGTGTTATGAGAAAATTTGGCTTGAGCGGCGAGTGACGTTAACATATCATCATGGAAAAATTGGCCGTGGGCCAGGTAAAACAAACATGCCATCATGAGCGAAGGCCAGGATGTCGGAAAAGACTTGCCAAGAATAAACAAACCTCTTGAAAGATGATTAGACTCATTTGGTGTCTAGAAAGGGGCTTTTACATTATTCACATCTTTAAACAAGTGTGGAATATAATGTCCATGAGCCATGACTGGAAGAGCATTGGCTCCTGGGAGGAGGCCATTTTCAAGCTCAGCATCCCATTCCTGGCTGCTATGACTGGTGGCATCGGTTGTATTACATAAAACTGAATATTACGAAAAAATAAAAAAGTGGCACAAATAATAAGCTGTTATATTTTCATTTTTCTTGCACTGAGTTATTTACTACCTAGAGAGATGATATTGAGTCTGCACAAGGAAAAGAGTCTATTACCATCTGGATAAAGCAATTCAAAAGAAAATATGGACATTGGAAAATGGCAATAAAGCTCAAAAGGTTTATGCAAAATTCCAAATGGGAAGCACAGTCTTGTCATTGTATACAAGTGTTCACATACACCTGGCCTACACATTAGAAAATGAAGATTACAACTTCCAAAAGCAAAATTAGGAAGAGAAAATATGAACAGTCATTGAGAATTAATTGGGTGGAATGCAGAAGATAATTGGTCAGGTTCATAATAGACTAATTATGTCACATATCAACAACACTGATTGTGCACAAATCAAACACTTGCTGACACTCTGTGGAGACCAAATTAAGCCCAAAACAAGCATTAAGGGGGGTTGTATATACCAAATTACAAACATGTATTGTTTTAGCACTACTAGTGACCTTGCAAGTCATTAGTGTTAAGTTGTGATAGGAATTCATAATAAATAAGAGGTTTGGTACCAAAATTAATAACCCAGTAATGCCAAGTAGTTATCATTTGTGCTGTTAAAAAAGTGGCAAATAATTGGTGGCCTTACACTGTTTTCTGTCCAAATAAAACTTCATAGAGCAGTATAGAAACTTTTCAGCATTTTTTTTTTTTTTTTTTTTGTAAATAGTTAAATTGGAATTGAAAAAAGTTTTATATCTTCCAACCTATTATAAATAACACTCGGAGAGGAACCACCACTAGTGGGCAATCATTCAAATTTTGTAATGCACTATCTTTGAGAAACCATGAGAGCATGTATGTTTTTTGACAGAATAAATCAATGGATTTGTTTCTCTACAAATAATCATATAACATAGGAGACTTATTAAAAAAAAAAAAAACATGCAGCCTCATACATTTATCTATTTTGTGGTTAAGGCCCATAAAAGCAAATACAAACTCCACAGAAGAGAAAAAAGACAATAATAACCAGAAAAATAGTTTACTGGGAATAATAAAAAGGAATAAGCAAATTTTTCATTAAAAGAATGTATTCAAAAAGATATTTAACCCACTAGCAACTGTCCATTTGGAAGCCGATAATCCCAGTTTCTGGGCGGTATCAAAATCGGTGTGCGGGCCAGTCTGGGAACCTGCCCGCACGCCGTCAGCCATAAGCGACAAAATCAGGGAGCAAGTTCCAATCTAGCATCGCACCGGTAGGACAGCTGGCAATGTTTATTTTTCAGGGTGTCACATATGTGTGACACCTGGCGCAAGTGAGTTAATCAGACCAAGCTGGTAAAACTAACCTTGGTTGGTTGAGGTCCCCAGCCCAGACCTCTTGCTAACTTGCCAAAGAACTGAGACATTCTGCCTTGGAGGCTTGCTTCTGTGCTCACATTCTCTAATGAAGTTATCTGAGAAACAAATAAACAAAATATTAGTATTTACAAGTGATAAACACATTCTCAACTATATAAGTATCTTCAATGCTTTTGCATATAGGCTTACAAACTTACAAATATATCCCAAGCAGTTTATTAAACAAATGAAAACAACATGCAGACACAAAGGAAGGGGATTTACGCTAAAGTTAAAATTGTGGACAAGAAACAAAGGGGCTTTGGGAAGTCTCCATTCCAGACACATTCAACACTTATTGTCATGGCAGGCATCAATACACAATGCTATTTGTTTCTCACTTTTAATTTTCTGTCCACTAATAAGAAACATAATAAGGGAAAATTTTCAACTTGTCGAAAAACATCTACAATCTACATGCTTTTAACTTCATTTTAACTTTAGCTATCTACTCATGTAAATGTTCAAGGGAAAACGTGTCAATTTCTTTTCATCTACAAAACACAAATAAACAAATAAATTATGAAAGTAAATTCTTATAAACAAACACAAGGATTTAAAAATGAATAAAAAAAGGAAATTGTAAAAAATTAAGTAAACTTTCAAGCAGTGTTATCTGACTTCTGATCTCAAATGTGCATGAATATCACCAGATAAACATCAAAGGTTGACCATATTACAAACATGGACTGTCAGATACTTGCATTTACTGTATACAAATCAGAATGCTGCAATATTATTTCATAAAAAAATATTAAATATATTATCTACATATTACCACACATATACCTTAGTTTTTCATGACTTTTTGTTTCTCACTTATATATATATATATATATATATATATATATATATATATATATATATATATATATATATATATATATATATATATATATATATATATATATATAGGTCTACTCTAAGATCATGGATTATATACTATAATGCATCAAGCCTTTGCTCTCATGAGAATCCTAAGAAGACTTTACTTTTCACACACTATACATGTGTCTTATATTACTAAGGTGAATGCATCAAGCCTTTGCTCTTATACATGAGAATCCTCTTCCTAGAAGAATCTTTACTTTCAATTCACACTATGTGTGCTAGTTTACAAAAGTTTTTAATCATAAATATTTCCTTCTAGCTTTATTCATAGATATTTCCCTCCATCTTTAATCTCCAATTCTAATATTCAAAAGTTCATTCTACAACTTATGTAAGTCTTTAAATACTTAATTTTTCTATAATGAAATACCATGAAACAGCACGAGTCCTGTCATGTTAGTAATTCAATCCAGTTCTGTCGGAAAGATGTCCTGTTCACTGTAGTATTGCTTTGTAAAATGCCTGTACACATAAATAGATCCATAAGTGCTTAGCTACTAAGTAGTTAATTAGTTTACCTGATGACCTCAGCTGATTTAACATTCCTTGTTTATTCATTTATTTTTTTTATTTATTTATTCATTTTTTTACAAATACTACCAATATTGATGGTGTTATTATCATAGATAAATTAAAATATTTCTAAAAATTAAGAAAAAAGGGCAAACAGATGATAGGTGAAGTCACCTATTGGCTCACTGAGGACGAAGTACTTGTGGAGCCATCTATATTCAATGACAATTGATAAACAATAAATAAACAATAAATAAACTGGCCATGTCATATATGCTTGTGGACATTTCCAACTGGTACACCAAATGTCTGGAGGTGACAATTTTTACTGGCTATACATGTGTAGTATGTAGTATTCTGTGAGGCAGAGGCATAGGTCTGTAAAAAGGACTGTGAGTGGATGAAACAATTTTACAAATATCTAAAGGAAATCCGACTGAGGAAATTATATGAGAATGTCATAACCAGTCAAATTACAAAGAACAATGACTGACTTTTATAGATAGAGAGGGGTGACCATGCCCCTCAACAGGTCAGAGGGAATGGAACTAGACTGCCAGATGGCAGCCTTGACAGCATGCAAGCACCGTGCCATGGCTCACCCCCAGCCTTTAGCAGTTCAGCAAGGATACTGCATATGCCAACAGCTTTCCCACCCTTCAGCTTAAAGATTGCCTCCCAAACCTTAGACAGGGTAGGGGGATCCTCACTGATGTGTGGGTCAGGCACATGGATGGCAGCATCCCTACTAACTGCTGGGGAGTCTACCTGGTACAATTGCTCAAAATACTCAGTCCAATGTTCAGGAACCCCATGATCTGTGATGATCCATCTATCCACTGAGCGGACTGCAGGCATCCATGAGGAGTGAATGGAGTTCAGCTTTCTCAGGGCTTGGTCGGCAGGATGAAGGTCATTTACTAGGAAATGGCTTTCTACCTCCTAGCAAGATTCCTGATGAACTGTTTCTTCTCCCTTCTCAGCAGTCTTAGCCCTGCGTACCAAGGAATGGCGCAAATCCCAATTTCTGTTTAGACAAGCCATGCGACATGTATCTGTAGCCTCCAACGTCTCCAGCAAGGTGAAATTCTACCTTGTCCTCAGACGTTCACCAATAGACTCCTGGGTTGCATCAAGTGTTTCACGCTTAAAGGAATCCCATAGAACTACAGGGTCTATCAGGTTTTCAAGCATTGTTAACCAATTAGAGATTGCTGTGGTAACGGGGATTTAAAGTGAACTCACAGGGTCACTACTACCAATCTATGGTTGGTGCTACAGAACTCTGCACTCCTGTAAACCCTGCAGTTCTGAAGGATCCTCCAGTGAGTGCTAACAAGGATAGGGTAACAATAACCCCATATCGCTTGTACCAAGTCAGCGATGTGGACTGGAGCCTGATACCAGGAGCAGAATCCTCATCTCTGGGACCTAGCAACTCCGATCTGTGACATTCTCGCTGAAGGTACAGAAGCTGTAACAGACCATTTCATCCCATCACATATCTCTATACTAGGCATATTACCATATAATCCACATATTATCACCATAACGGATGTACATATCAGACAATAACTCGTAGTTCCAATCGTATGGCTATAATATATTCATCGTACATATCTAATAGCCATATTATATATACTTATATATATATTATAATATATATATATTATAATATAATATAAATATATATATGTATATATATATTATATATAATATATATAATTATATATATGTATATATATGTTATATATATGTGTATACATATCACTTATCTACATAGCCGTACCACTCGATAGCCGCACTCATATTTATTCCTAACAACACTGTACTCATTAATCTACGCTATCGAGTCCTCGATACCTACATGATCACTAGCATACATATACATATCTCCTAACGTCTCGCCATCATCACTAACACCGTCGACCCTTCCCGCCCATATCGACGCACCCCCGTTCCACCCTACTCCTGAACGCTCCATACCTACTCGCCTAACTCATAACCACCCTAGTAGTCACTGCCTATGATATTATCTATGCTAGTGTAGTATATTGCTAATGCTACTATATGTCATGCTATACTATGTATGTATATTATGAATGTATATATGATATGATTATACTGCCGCATGTACTGTTACTCTCTCCTATTATGTATGTATATATGTATATATATATATAATATACTATTCCTATATATATATATACACATA
>NW_020870749.1:15000-17500 GCF_003789085.1 Penaeus vannamei | reverse complement strand
CTGTGTGAGGGTGTTGTGGACTTAGTCTAAGAGCAGTGATATGGAGCAGACATTTTCTTCATTTACCAGTAAAGATGAGGCAGCTGCAGCTTACACCATGTTCATTCTTATTCTATTTCTTTTACTCTATAAGATGGCGGTGTCCATTTTCCTCTATCTATGCGCATCGCGGTCTTCAACCTCTACCGATGACATTGTCCATTTCCCTCGATCTCTGCATATCACTCTCAGTAACCTATGCCTAGTAATGTTTTCCTTTGCAATGTAAACATGGCAAGAGACTTACAAAAAGATGGGTTGATCTCCTGATCTTTGTCATATATCTCCTTTATTTTCGATTTGTGCACCTTTTGCCATAAATGGAGTGTCTCAGTACAAGTCAAGGTAATCATTTCATACAACTTTTTTTTACATTACCCTGATTGCCATCCCCTACAAATTTTCCAAACATTACTAAATTAAGTGGGTGACTGCCAATTACCAATACACATATACTATCTCTTTCCTGTAACACTGCAAACGTACGATAATACCAATCATTTGTACGTCTGACAGGTGTCTCTTACATCTTCGGTGCAAGTACTGTGAATCTTGATTAAAATTAAATACGATATGAACTTTACTGACGCCTACAGAACATGCATAAAGTTTTTGCTATAAATGGAAACTCGCGGCGGCAGGCCTCCTACAAGGAAACTTTGCATTCATAAATGGACTGCTATTTTCAGTGACAGACGATATAATACTTTACCACCGAAAGAGTTCAGTACCAAGCGCAGTTTGTCCTCTCTAGGATATGATCTTTCTTCCTAACTATGAAGACGAGCAAGCAATGCCCAAATAATATCTTACCAAAGAGACCTCGTCATGGCGCTCCTTTGTTGACGTTCGTCTGCAGACGACTAGCTAACATTCATAGGGGAAAAAATAAATTTTCTCTTGATATTTGCGTTACTTGTTCTGGAAAAAAAGCAAAGTAAAAAATAATGAATAGGAGGCGGCTGTTAAGTAAGATGACGTAATTGCTAGCGATGTAAAACGTTTACACACCAAGAAAAACTGTTCGACTTCGAATGTCCGGTCAGCTGATGATGATTTCATCACATATTGTTTTCAAAATATGTAGAAATAAAAAAGAAAGTTATACATGATCTATCACTAGGTGACTGATTTCATGGAGGCACTCACAATAGATTGTATTCGGCAAAATATACATGACAGTTTTTATACTGGTCCCAGGGCTGCCCGCTTTTCCGTATCAGCATTTCTGCCGTTCTCTATGCATCAGAGGATAAAGAAAACGGATATGAATAATGGACCATACACTATCATAAACTGATAAATATTATATAATATTATATTATATTATATGGCTTGGTAATGTATTTATTGCAAATTGTTTTAAGCATGGAGTAAACAAGAAAGCAATGGAGGGAATCTTATAATCCCCAAACTTCTGCGCACTATAATTGTAATCTAATATTTATCCGTTTATGATAGTGTATGGTCCAACTTTATTATTTATATCCGTTTTCTTTATCCTCTGATATTTAGAGAACGGTAGAAATGCTGCCACGGAAAAGCGGACAGCCCTTATTACAATAAAATGAGTTAGATGTCAAAGATTAAAAGTGTTTTAGGATAGTATGATAAGGGAAAAGAAGAGAGCAAACGAAAGTATCAGAAAGTAATTCATAGTTGAACAGGTTTTTCCACTAAGTCTTGAGTTCTTAAATTAAGAAGATTCGATGTCGGAAGGATAACGATGTAGTTTATAGTAGATATATATTTTAAGTATCATTGTCTTTTAAAATAAAGACAATCTAGTGCATAACCTTGAAATAATTCTAAACAGTATTTCTAAATCCTGATATATTTAAGACAAAGTTTCACCTTACGTATGTTGTCTCCTGTTTTCTTTGATATTGTTACACCACCCTCTATTAATGTATCTGTATTTCGCGGAAGTTTTAGTGTGAAGGAGGATGTCTTGTCCCGCAGAGTAAGATCTCCCGGGACTCTCGCCTCTGGAAGAAGTGTTCGGGAACAAGGTCTATATAAATACTTATATGCAAGGTCTATATAAGTACTTATATAGACCTTGCTTATATAGACCTTGTTCGGGACACCTCTCGTTTCACCGCCTGAGACTGTGATTTTCGTCCCGTGTTTGATGTGCCTTTATTTCCTGTGGACAGGGCCGGTTTTAAACCGATTTTACCGATTTGATCAAATAGGGCCCCGCACCAGCAGGGTTCTTTTTTATCATATAAGGTACAAAATACTACTGAAAACGTGAAATTAAGAATAAGATATTCTTCCTTATAATATTAATTTACTATGTATTTATTATAACAAGCATTTCATGTTTATTCGTTTTTATTGGTTTGTATGCGTTTTTTAAGAAATATAAACATAAATTTTACTATGTAGAACAGGGGCCCCACCAATAGCTTTCTAAATAGGCCCTGCAATTCCTAGCATCGGCCCTGCCTGTGGA
>NW_020870749.1:0-10000 GCF_003789085.1 Penaeus vannamei | reverse complement strand
GTATTTCAAGTGAATCTAGCACTCGATTTCCTTCACAAACGAAGCATAACTACGATAGCGGTCTCGATAGCTGGGGAGGGCATGGTAGGCCTTCATATCTGGGAATTCAAGAAATATTGGTAGAATTCTAGCGAGAAGTGTATATTAACACGTTTCCGGATGGTGTAGGGGGCTCTGGCCTTTAAGCCTGGTCTGCGAAATCTTGACTTCATATCTTCCGGTAGGATAGAGCCTGGGTATTAGTTATCCGATACGTTTTCAGTAGATATAGGGGGGTTCTCAGGTATTCCAGGTTGTTGTTGGAGAGAATTGTGATCGCTGTTCAGATATTCCTTAACTGGTTATATTGAGTGTTTATGTTCATGTTCACACTGGAATCTAATAGGCTTATTTGATGATTTCCCTTGCATACCTCATCTGCTACCAATCCGTCCGATTTCCTGTTGCTTTAGTGGCTTTTTTCTGATCTGCTACCAATCCGTCCGATTTCCTGTCCCTCTTAGCAACTTTGTCATTTTGTCGCAGCTCTGGAGGTGTAAAGTTACTGTTGCTCCTGAAAATTGTAGATTTTATACCATTGAAAACTGTTATTAATTTGTGCAGGAATTGTTATTAAAGAAAATTTTCTTTCATAGCTGTCCTACCATATGGTAAGTTCAGATTCTTTAAATTAGGTGTGAGGCTGCATTTCCAATAATACCAAAGTCAAATATGGGAATGATAAAATCCTCGGTATCTGTTAGAGAGCAACGCACCCTCCGAGAGACTGTCAAAAAAAGTTTTTCTGCAGGAAATCCGAGTTCATCGATTCTCAGCTTTTTCTGCGAATGAATCATTCAGGAGATCGAGTACCATTTCTCTATTGATGATCTTGATTTGATAGTCCCGTTAGCAGGGTAGGGCATGAAATATATCTTGGAAATTTTGGGATAAAACATGATTAAATAAAAAGAATAATGATCAAAAATGCGTAAAACTTACAGCCAGTATTCAATGCCATATAGTAGAGCGGAAGAAATGAGCTGCAGTGGCCTCATATTTAAATGTAGAAAATATAACAAGTGGTTGAAGAACATATAACAAGTGGTTGCTGCTCAAATCCTAAGTTGATCAGCTCGTTTACCTTGCCAATAAAAACACAATACTGACCGCTTAACTCTTTGTGATGTCCTGAGTAGTTCATGTGTTACTACATACATGTCAAAACAATATTTGGCTTATCAGTGTATGCTGTTGCACATTATGCACTTAACCCATTAACACCGGTATGTTTTGAAGCGGAAAATAAAAGATTCCGGGTGGCTACAAAATCGATACGCAGGGTTGGGGGGGTTGGAACGTGTGAATTCCCGTAGTTTTGTTGAAAGGTGGGTTGGGATCTCGTTGTCTGTAGAGTTTCATTGGCTGATTTTAGGTGTTTTGTTAGTTTTATGCATTTTTTATCATTATTATTCTTATTTATGTCTCTTTTACCCCATAATTTCCATGATTATACTTCATGCCCTTCCCTATTAACGAGACTATCAAATCAAGATTATCAATGGAGAAATTGTACTCGAAGAAACAAAAGCCAAGAATTAACAAAATCATTGGATTTCTTGAAGAAAAAAACATTTTAATTTTTTTACTCAGTCTCTGGAAGGGTGCATTGATCTCTGTAACAAATACCAAATACTTTTAAGAATATAAATGTAACAGCAGACAGTGATAATTTGCCAAATATTACAAACATGTTGGTAGACAGGAAAATTTGGAATATTGGAGTAATGAGTTAGAGATGAGTTATGCAGTCAGTGTTTTGTTTTTCCTGGCAAGGTAGACAGGAAAATTTGGAATATTGGAGTAATGAGTTAGAGATGAGCAACTTTCTCTGAGTGGTGATGTGCAGGGGAATATTACCTTTGAATATTAGGCTGTTGCAGCATAAACTGTTGTTTCTGACTTTCTTTTTTATGCTTTCTAAGATGATGGTGTCCATTTCCCTCTATATCCGGGCATTGCTATAAGTAATCTACATAAGTTCCTTTCTCTAGTTTCCAAGTGTATAGAAATTGTGCAGAAACCTCCAAACCCCCACATTCTTAGCCTTGATTGCAGGGGAGGGCATGAAAGGTATCAGGGAAATTGCAGTGTAAATTATGAATAATGTACAGAATTGGTCTCTATTGTTTAATGCAGGGGTGCCACCCCCTAAACCCTACCCTGAAAAACAAACAACCCTCCATGTTTTCATGTTAAGAGAGAGCACATTACCACCATCAGGGAGCAGTATTGCCAAGTCTATCTGATGCTCTCTCCTGTTGTGAATATGTAGAAGATTCTTTGTTCTGGCTGAGGGATGGGGGCAGCAGCCCTTCATGGCACACTATATTAGACAATATAGTGCCTGATTGTGTAAATTATTCATATTTTGCCCTAGTACCTTTCATGCCATTCCCAGCTATCAGGGCCAAACTTGTAGCTATTGAAGGGTTGGGGAGGTTTCTATGCACTAAAACCTTCATATTTGCATTGAAGACTGCGAGGAATTGGGTACGGCTGCCATTTGTAGATTCCCTGGCCACAATAGGAACCTTCCTAAAATGGGAATGTTTTTTTGGAGGGGGGAAATTAAGAGGTTAAAGTATGGGATATGGGTAAATATTCAGAAAACCTTTGCAAATCTGATCTTGAAATTGGTATCAATAGATTCCTCCCCTTGTACGCTATCTTGCGTTGAATATTTATCCTCGGACCCCCTCCCATGACCCAAAACTTGGCTTTGATAGCACGGAGGGGATGAAAGGTACCAGGTAAATTGGATAATTTTGGTTTTCCACAGCCAACCAACTATGCAAAAAAAAATTGTTCTGATTGTTAACAGTGTAGTATGTGTGTATTTGTTGTTGTTTCCCATTGCAAATGACAGGTTCAGGAAGAAAGTGAAGCATTTCTCTCTCAAAAGACATTGCTGAAAAAAATATTGGTTAATGTTATCGAGAGGGACGCGCAGAGAGAGGTAATTGGACCCGCCACCTGATAGAGCATAAAAAACATAGCTACAGTTGCAGGAGCCTCATATTTACCTTGATGAAAATCTTAAAATCTGAAAAAATAAATTTGCCGTATATTGCATGGAAGCGACTAAGTAAACATCGGAGCGGGAGGCGGGGTGAGTGGGGGGATCAGAGATTTAGTCATAACTCCTTTATTTTTATGTATGTCACAGAAGCGTTATGTCACGGGATTGCCAAAGCCTACTAGATTAGATTTTTTCAAATTTGAGTATTTTATAAAATATTCATCGAAAGTTCAGCACAATATATATTGAAGATAAATGAGCCAGTTTTGTTAGTGTATACTATGTACCAAGGTCTAGAGTATCACTTAACTAGACCTTACAACATTCCCTGTATCCTGTACTCTTTTATTATCATTATATTAAACAGATAATACGCTGGTTAAGGTTCATAGGAAATATAATTTTTCAATATTGTTACATTTCATACTTTTACATTGACATCACACAATGGTTTATTTACCACTTTTTCCTTTCCCTCATCCTCTTTCCCCTTTTGTTTATATGAACTTTAGAAAGTGAAGATTTTCAAGTCAGAATTGTTCTTGCTGTAGTTGTAGTTATTTAAGAAAAATTATTTTGCAGGTGATGAGATGTTCACCGACACCTATAAGTATGAGGAGGTGGATGATGCCTTCTACATGGTAATTGGAAAAAATATTACTGTTACTGAAGATAACATTGAGCTGGAGGGAGCCAATCCATCAGCTGAAGAAGCAGATGAAGGCACTGACACTACTAGTCAATCTGGCGTCGATGTAGTTATATATATGCGTCTGCAAGAAACCGGCTTCCAAGTCAAGAAGGATTATCTTGCTTACATGAAAGAATATCTAAAGAAGTAAGTTCAAAATTAATAACTGGTGTAGAGATTAATGTAGGAAAAATATAGAAGTATACATTTATTATTCTTGATGTATATTAGTAGTCTTGCTGTATGGTATTATTCTTGATGAATAGTACTGTGTGTGTATGTGTACGTGTATGTGTGTGTGTGTTCGAGTAGTCTTATAGTAGTCTTGATGGTAGTGTGTGTGTGTTCGTGTATGTGTGTGTGTGTTCGTGTACGTGTTGAGTATGTGTGTGTGGGGGCTGTTCAAGCTCTTATTTGTTTTAGTTGGATTTAATGCCCCTATAAACATTGAGAATTTGTTAGCTGTTGAAAAAATACCATTATTTAAGGTTGAATGGGGTAACTGTTTTCAGATGTTAGTGACCATAAATTAGTTATTGCATCACTGTTAGTACCAGTAGTGTAGAGATAAGAAAGGCTAACATTTACTGCCAGAACTTGAGTTGAACATCATTTGGAGAGTATCATCACAGCTCATAATTCCAGGATATGTTATTAAATTACCAGTTAACAATTTATTCTCTTTCCAGTGTAAAGGCAAAGTTGGAAGGCACACCTGAAGCTTCAAAGTTAACATCTATCCAGAAGCCTCTGACAGACCTTTTGAAGAAGTTCAAGGACTTGCAATTCTTCACTGGTGAATCAATGGACCCTGATGGCATGGTTGTTCTCATGGATTACAAAGACATTGATGGAGAAGAGCGGCCAGTCTTGTATTTCCCAAAATACGGTCTAACAGAGGAGAAGCTATAAACATTATTTATTTCTGAGTTATTGTAAGTGCACTCTTTTTTTGTATTAATTGTATTATGGTTAATGATAAGCAGATAAGGCTGAGTAGCAGCAGAGCAAGTTGATTTAATCCTTTTAGTATGGGTCAGAAGACTAGGAATGGACAGATAGGCGAATGATAGCCTAACTTCAGCCAACTAAAAAGTAGTAAAGAGAGCACTAGTGTATGAGTAATTAAAAGAAAGAAATAAGGGTAAAGAGAGAAATAAGTATAATTAAGAATAAATGAAATACAGGAGATGATGATTGAAATACAGGAGATGATGATTGAACAAGTTAACCCATTGGATCTGGATATCTCTCTCAGCAAGTTACCCAAAGTCCAGGCATGAGGCAAAAGGGGGCCATCATTTTTTTTTTTTTTTTCCCCATTTTTTAAAATATAAAGTATATTATTTAGACTTCCATCATTTGAAATGAAAATCTGATCATTGAGAAAATTGTACATTTATTCGACTTTCAAATTATCCAAGCCCCATTAGAATTGGCCAATTAGTTATGGAGTGACACAAGAAAATGTGGACGAAGGTGTAGTTTTGAGATTTTAGGCTTTGAAGTTGGAAACTTTTTTTTTTTTTTTTTTTTTTTTTTTCTGATCTCTGCGTCAATCTTGATGCATTGTATGACATTCACATGGTATTCTTGAAGTGTAACTGGTAACTGGTACTAATGGTAATGACTGCACATGATTGTAGAAGTACTGCGTGTCATCACAGGCTTCGTAGTGCCTCGTGAGGAATTTCATACGAATTAACAACTGCTGCAGCTGTGGTTGAGATGTATTTCTTATATTATGTTTATTAGTTACAGGAATATCCTCTATCATTATAGTAGTCTGTCTCTCATATATTTTCATGAATTGCAAATTACTTTGTAGGTTTCTTAATCAAATTTCATTTATAAAGGTGCTTAAAATGCAGTGCATCACTGTGTATGGGTAAAATTTTCAGTGTCAGTCAAATGATGTGTATTTACTTGCATGGGCTGAATGTCTTTAGATTTTTTTTATACTTCTGTGATGTATTATAGGCTTATAGTTATCGACGAAAAGGCAGTGTATCTTGATCTGTTGATATATTAAAGGCACTTACAAGAGTAAATGCTTATTATTGGAATTGTCCGAGACTAGGACTGTGACCAGTGAACTCACTTGTGATGGATGCATTATGATGTAAAATTTCAAACAGGTTTCCACTTTCCACATGAACAATGGATGTAATTAGGGGGGGGTCTGAAGACTAGAAATTTATTTTGAAAGTTCCACAACCTTGGTGTGTATAAACAATAAGTTTTGTGGGTGGGTAATATTTTTCATTTTATTACAGCTTCGATAATGTTTTCCTTCTAATTAAATGACATACTAGTAATAGCTTATGTATTACTTTTGTGTCTATTGGATTGTGTTAAATTAAGAAGTAACTTTGATAAAATGTTTTCTAGCAACAATAATATTACTTCAATGTGCAAAAGTGTTGGGGGTATTCTCAATGTTGGCAAAAGGGCTTATACATAGCCGGGTACTGTAAATGCACATTCATCTTGCTAAGTGCCTCACACCTGGACATCCTTTTCAGGATGTAGGCATTTGCCCAAAATATGAAAACCGAGTTTGGACTTCAAAAGTTAATTTCATTGTTTTCTGTTTACAGATGCAGCAGCCCTTGTCATCTGGACTCCCAGGATCACAAAGCCAATTGTTAATGGTCCTTTTTAATTTAATTTTAACATACTCAGATAAATTAGTCATCCCCTCCAATATACTGTTTTATTTCTTCCTTAACCAAAGCTCATTTGGTAAAGAATTAAGCAAGTAAACATTTTATACAAAAGGAAAATGTAATATTTTTTCCATCTCTTTCACAGAGTAATATTCCTTTTTAATTTAACTGGATTTGTTATTGTCTTCAGATTATAATCAGTCATATTTTAGTACCTATTTAGTGGTGGTGGAAAGTACTTTGAGACTTCTTTGAATACCTATGTATCTTAAATACTATTGAATATCAGTTCACAAGAAAAAAAAAAATCCAAGTACCATTGCACGCAAGCTAGAGATGTCAGTCATAAGAATCTATTATCTGTAGGGTTTGGCCCATTAAAAAAAAGGGGGGGGGGCACCTTGTAACTATTTGTATCTGAAGTCGTGTACCAAGGTCCCAAAAGGTATCACCCCTACCTAGGACCTCAGCCCTTGCCTCAACAAATTTTGCATGGTTGTTTCTCCCTTCTATCTTCTCCAAACCTTCTATCCAATTCCTAAGATGGAAGAGCCATGTTGAAAGGGTGAAAGGGTGAAAGGCTGACTTCTTGCCAGTCATGACCAGCCTCAGGGAGCCATGGGCACTGTATTCCTTGGTAAATCATTCAGCCCTTACTCGTTATTGGGACCCAGAGGAATTACCCTTTTTACCTTCCCCACATATGTCAGGCTTACCATGGCCTGTAATGAATATTTTGTACCCTCCTTAGGGACATTGAGGCTTGCCCCTTTATCAACTAGCCTCTCTGAATCAGACTTAGTTTCCGACCCCAGACTCCCCTTTGACCACGTCACAACACTGTTAGTGCACCACCTTGCTCTACACATACTGCCGAATTATCTAGCGAGGTACCAACTCCACCCTTAAGACATCCCATCCTCATTCCCAACGTGTTCCAGCCCACAACTTGAACAATCATCTTCACATTCTACCCTCTCCTCCCTTATTACAACTCTTAAACTTAATTGTCCACACCTCCATAATACGTCGCTTCACACCACTCCAGTCTCGTCCCTCTATAATTCCTACTTCCTCAAGCCTTTTGAGTAATCTGTTTAGACCAGCTATATGGGGACTTGATTTATGTTCCCTAACAGCCCCTCATTCAGATAATACCCTAATCTTTCAACAATGCCTTCAAAAACAAGTTGGCAAAGTTTTCTTCCGCAGTCGTCCTGATCGCTCACGCTTAGTTTCATGAGACTCGAGCCCAAGCACCATCTACCTTGGTTGACATCACTGGCAAACCTATATCTGTTCTAATCCACACCTCCCTTAATAGATGCACTGGAACTGTTTCCCTCTCCTCCACTGATTACCCTGTCTACGGTTAAATACTGGACTAACTGAAAACGACCTGCTTGGCCCGGATTCACTAACGCACTTAGGATGGTAAAATCACTGGTAACTATAGTTACCATGGTAACTAGACAGCGGTGGTATTCACTAACAACTTGCCATTGGAGTCTCCATGGTAAATTAAAACAGTGGTCAGCACTGGTATTGTCATCACGTGATATCGTAAAAAAAAAATATCTAAGCAAAGTTTTAGGTTAGATTTTATACATGATGTAACTAATATGCTGGCAAACGCATACGGCAATACGGACAGTGTAGAAATGTAAATTTCACATGAAACTAGCAAGACTAAAATCCCCACATATTCTCATAAAATTACAGACCTATATTATACTATAATGCATGGAGTCGATAGATAAGTGAACTCGTATAGAATTATTCTGACAATTATTACAAGTGATACCGAAAAAAACTACCTTGGTGATTTAGCGTTGGTAATACCAACACTAAATCGGTATAGCAATTTCTGTCTGTCGGCATTTTGACTAACTTCAAAGTGCATGGTCAAGAATAAATTTGAAATATATCCTTTGACGACAAATAGCGATTACTAAGAAAATTGGTCCGGTTATTTAACAAAAACAAGATAAATAACTGTTTAGACTAATGTTAATAATACAATATTTATTATTAATATAAGTTTGTATTGGTTCCTATCTACAGTAAATATATATCCCACATGATGGATATAATCAAATAAGTATATTCATTTTTTACTACATATGCTTAAATAGTTTTAACTGTGAAGATTATTTTTTAAAAGTCTCGTTCCCCCCAATCCCTTGCCCGTTGTTGTCGTGGGGGCTTAGGAGACGAAGACTGAGACCAATACAGGGATCTCCCCTGCCTAGGCCTCAGCCCTCGACTCAACTAATTTTGCATGGTCTTTTTTTTTTTTCTCAGCTTTTGTTTCCGTCTCTTCTCCATCCCCTTCTGCTATCTACTTCCTAAGGTGTGAGAGCCGTGCTGAGAGGATGAAAGGCTGACCTAGTGCCAGTCCTGAACGGCCAGCGGGAACTATGGGCACGGTACTCCTGACTAATCTAGCCCTTACCTTCAGTAGCGAAAGGAGGTGGACCGAATAGGCCTATTTACATAATCCAGGTTCCCCATGACCAGTAATGAGAATGTAATCCCTTTATTAGAGGCTATGAGGCTAGCCCCTTTATCAAATAGCCCCAACCCAGGCTCTCCTTTGACCACGGCTCCGAACACTGAAACTACTGCCCACTCCTCAATGCCTACTAGTGCATTACCCACCCAAGCAGAGAATCAATCTCCAGAAGACATTCCTACCCACCCAACTTCCTCAAATTCAATCCACCCCTGCAACCTTCATCAAACAACCAATCCTCCCTTATTACTACCTTGCAACCTTATTCTCCATCATTCCGTAATACTCCCTCTTCCACACGTCCCCGACTATCCACCACCACCAACCCTACAGATATCTTAAATACTCTGTTTAGCCCAGCTAAATGGGACCGATTTTTCGTGATCCCTGCTACAGCTCCTTACTCAGGCAACACTCTTCTCTTTCAACAATGCCTCCAAAAACAAGTAGGTAGAGTCCCTTTCTATACCAGACGCGATCGCTCCCGTCTGGTAACAGTCAGATCAGAAACTGAATCTATAGCACTGTCAAATTTAACTGATCATTCTGGCAACCCCATTCCTGCAGAACCTCATGCAACCCTTAATACCTGTACCGGAACTGTCTCTCTCTCCCCAGCAAACTGCCCAGTCGATACCAAAGATTGGTCAGACTGTGGAGAAGACTTATTAGGATGCCTCAAAGACCAAGATTGTGAAATCAGTACATTGCTACACCATTCCTCTAAAGGTCAACGAAAGAATCCAACCAATATTGCCAAAATTACCTTCTGTACACATGACCTTCCCTTACGTATCTACATTGGTGGACAATCCCTCCCTGTTCGACCATACCAACCCCCTCCACGTCAATGTCAAAACTGTTGGCGCTTTGGACATCATGCCAAACATTGCCGTTCCACAGACCGATGCCCATATGTGCCCAACCTGGTCATAATCGATCAAACTGCTCAGCACAAACGACGAACATGTGCTAACTGCGGCGGGCCCCATAATGTATTTTATAGAGGCTGTCCCACTTACAAATTTGAATCTGAGGGTACGCAACTACTCAGATACAAGAAC
>NW_020870748.1:1036689-1059189 GCF_003789085.1 Penaeus vannamei | reverse complement strand
GTAAGTCCCACGTCAATATTGCCAAGATTAGCCTCCATAGACAAGACCTCCCCCTTGAGGTTTACATTGGTGGATTGTCTTATCATGTCTGGCAATATCGACCTCTTCCTGGTTAATGTCACAAATGTTGGTGTTTTTGCTACCCAGCCAAACATTGGCAGCCCACAACCCGCTGCCCTCTATGTGCCCAACTTGGTCATGACCGTTCAAATTACCCTGCTCAGTCACAGACATGTGCCCATTGTGGAGACTCACTGTATGTGAGGCCAGACAAGAAGCGCGACGACGAGGTTTTTCTTTCTCAACTTATTCCATAAATCAGTCCCCCATCATCTTCACAGGATATTTCTACATCTCCCCAGGTATCTTTCCCTTATACCATAAACTTTCGTCCTACGTCTATTCACCCTATCCCCCAGTCAAATTCATTTTCTATTCTAAATCCAGATACTCAAATTTCTACCACTTCCCTGATACCTACCCCTCTTCCTCACTTTATTTGTCATACCAGGCAACCTAAAAGTTCCATTCCACCCTCTCCTACTACATTCTCTCCTACTCCTTCCTCTTCTTTTCCTCAGATATCTTTCTTCTCTTCTCCTCCTCATAAGAGAACCTCCGTTTCTCAGTCCTCTTCACCCAACTCCCCTCCAGAAACCCTTGAAGACATCCAAAACTTCCTAAAGATGACCCAAGGAAACACTCCACTCCTTCATCCACCCCCAATCCCTCTTCCTACTCCTTCTAAATTTGAAGTATTTGCAGATATCCAACCTCCTCAAGTTCCCTGCACCCCCCCTTCCTCCTACACCCTCTCTACCGCTTCTACTTGAATACTCGCACGAATCCCCTCTATCACAACAGTGTCCTTCTCCAGAACCTTTCCCCTCCAGACATTTTTCCTGATACTTCGCCATCTTCCCCAATCCCCCTTTCTAATCCCCTGGATTCTCTGTTTTCCTTGAACAATGTCTATTCCTTCCCTAGTCATAGATACACTGCGATTCACTCAGTTGCTCTACCCCCTTCCCAAAATACCTCATCTTCTCAACCATCCAGACCAAAACACTTTCCCCTCTCCCCGGATTATTCTCCTACTTTTTCAACAGCTATCTATTCTTTCTTGGATATTTTTCCCATACCTTTCACAGTGACATATACACTATATGTAATTCACTCAATCGCCCTACCTCCTTATCCCTCCCCTTTCTACTAATTTCTGCTCTAGTTCACTTGCTCCCCTTTTACCCTTTTCACTACCATTCTATCCTATACCGCTCCCAAACCTTTGACACCTAACACATTTTATTGTACTCTTTAACTCTCCTTTGCCGTTTCCGACGCAATACTTTACCATAGTGCTTTATGACCTTTGATGTCTTGCACATTTATTTTCAACCATTAAACATTAGAAAGATTTGTCTCCCATAGAGAAGTGATTACTTATTACTTTTTTAATCATCTGATAGGAGATTTGATAGTGTGAATTCTTAATTTTTGATGCGAAAATTATTTTTTTAGTTTTCGTCTCTTGATATTGTATTTTTAGTATGATAAATGATTTATTGTAATACTAATATTGCAATATGGGCACTGTGGAGGGAAAGTCTTTTCTTTATAGGGAGTAAGGTGAGTCAGTCTTGTTTCACTGACCTTAAGGCGGGCCAAAACCACCTCTTCCCTTTTCTTTTCTGTGGGCTGTGCCCCACAGTTCAATTTTTAGTTTCACTTTGTCAGTTACAAGTTGGTCCACTCACTTTGCCACAAGAGATCAATTTTTACTTTTAGTGCGCAATATGCTGTCCCAGTTGACCCTGCTAAGCTGTCAGCCAACTTATTGCCATGGATACCAGTGTAGCCTGGTACCCGAATCAGCTTTTTTGATTTGTTGGTACTATGTAGCTTATGAACAATTTTACCAAGTAGTTCATTTTGAGTGGTTTCTAATCATTTAATACCCCCCCCAATCCCTTGCCCGTTGTTGTCGTGGGGGGCTTAGGAGACGGAGACTGAGACCCAATGCAGGGATCTCCCCTGCCTAGGGCCTCAGCCCTCGACTCAACTAATTTTGCATGGTATTTTTCCCCTCAAGCTTTTGTTTTCATCCCTTCTCCATCCCCTTCTACTATCTACTTCCTAAGGTGTGAAAGCCGTGCTGAGAGGATGAAAGGCTGACTTTGTGCCAGTCGGCCTGTGGGAACTATGGGCACGGTACTCCCGACTAATCTAGCCCTTACCTTTCACTAGCGATGGAGGTGGACCAGTTAATGTCTTTTATATAATACAGGTTGCCCATGACCAGTAATGAAAATGTAATCCCTTTATTAGAGGCAATGAGGCTAGCCCCTTTATCAAACAGCCCCAACCCAGGCTCTCCTTTGACCACGGCTCCGAACACTGAAACTACTACCCACTCCTCAATGCCTACTACTGCATTACCCATCCAAGCAGAGAATCAATCTCCAGAAGACAGGCATTCCTACCCACCTAACTTCCTCAAATTCATCAACTCTACCTCCGCAACTTTCATCAAACAACCAATCCTCCCGTATTACTACCTAGCAGCCTTATTCTCCATCATTCTGTAATACTCCCTCTTCCACACGTCCCCGACCATCCACCACCACCAACCCTACAGATATCTTAAATACTCTGTTTAGCCCAGCTAAATGCGACCGATTTTTCGTGATCCCTTCTACAGCTCCTTACTCGGGCAACACTCTTCTCTTTCAACAACGCCTCCAAAAATAAGTAGGTAGAGTCCCCTTCTATACCAGACGCGATTGCTCCCGTCTTGTAACAGTCAGATCAGAAATGAATCTATAGCACTATCAAATTTAACTGATTCTGGCAACCCCATTCCTGCAGAACCTCATCCAACCCTTAATACCTGTACCTGAACTGTCTCTCTCCCCAGCAAATTGCCCAGTCGATACCAAAGATTGGTCAGACTGTGGAGAAGACTTATTAGGATGCCTCAAAGACCAAGATGTGAAATCAGTACATTGCTACACCATTCTCCTTAAGGTCAACGAAAGAATCCGACCAACATTGCCAAAATTACCTTCTGTACACATGACCTTCCCTTACGTATCTACATCGGTGGACAATACCTCCCTGTTCGACCATACCAACCCCCTCCCCATCAATGTCAAAACTGTTGGCGCTTTGGACATCCTACCAAACATTGCTGTTCCACAGACCGATGCCCCATATGTGCCCAACCTGGTCATAATCAATCAAACTGCTCAGCACAAACACGAACATGTGCTAACTGCGGTGGCCCCCATAATGTATTTTATTAGAGGCTGTCCCACTTACAAGTTTGAATCTGAGGGAGCAACTCTCAGATACAAAAATGGTCTCACTTTACATGAAGCCAGACAGGAAGCACGTCGACAAGGTTTCTCCCATACTTCATACTCTATAGTAACATCGTTCGCTCAGCCCTTCCTCTTCCACCCCTAGAAGTCCCCATTTCCACTTCTACATTCTACCTCCCTCAGACCAATTCCTTTGCTACTCTAAACCCAGACACCCCAATCTCAACCACAGCTCCAATCTCAACTACAGCCCCAACCACTACTACATTCTAGCCCCCTCAGACCAATTCTTTTACCACTCCAAACCCAGACACCTCAATCTCAACCACAGCTCCTATCTCAACTACAGCCCCAACACCACCCCCTCTCCTCCCGCACTACCCGCAGTAGACAGACTAAACGTTCTTACCCTTCCCCCACAGCACAATCACCTCCACCTACCTTTACCTTTATTCCTGAGACACCAGTTTTCTCTTCCCCCCCTCATAAGAAAACCTTTATCCCACAAAACACCCCAACCAATTCAACTACAAAAACAATTACCTTCTCACCAAACTCTCCAACCAATTCCACTGCAGAAACAATGGATGACATCCAAAGTTATATGCTTAAGACACAAGATCCCATAACTCATGCTCCTTCCACACTTGAAGTGGTTGCCGATATTCATACCCCTCTACTAATATTCCCCTACACCCCTTCCTCCTACTCCTCTCAACACAACCTAACCCCCTCAGTCCTGTCCACCACTGATATCCATCTTTCCAATACCTATCCTCCTGATATCCATCCCCCTCGTACACCCCTTCCTCCTACTCCCTCTCAACACAACCTAACCCCCTCAATCCCGTCCACCACCGATATCCATCCTCCCAATACCCATCCTCCTGATATGCATCCCCCTCTTACTCACAGCACCCCTACACCCTTCCTCCTAATCCCTCCCAAGACAACACATCCCCTTCAACTCCAACTATCCATCCTTCTGATATTCATCCTCCTAACACTAATACCCCCACACATCTACTCCCTCCCAACACAACCCACCCCCTTCAACCCCAACTATAGGCACATTCTCCCTCCCTCCATCCCCTCTATCCTTTGCACTCCCTCCGGATACACACGAGAATCACTCATGGCACAACAATGCCCTTCTCCAGATTCCCTACCTCCTAATATCCCTCCTTTACACCCCCTAGCTCCTTCCCCTTCAAATTCCCCAACACGTATGTGTTATCATTCTAAATCAACTAGGATATAGCTCTCCTACATTGGAATATTCGCGGTTTCCGCTCTCATAGATCAGACCTACGACCTTCTTATAATCCATCTATTATCTGCCTCCAAGAGACTTTCCTCACACACCCTCCTATTCCAATTCCCAATTACCATTTTATCTCTTCCCCACACTCCCTTTATGTCTCGTCTATACTTATCCATCATAAAACACCTTATGTCATACCTCCCATACAAACTTCTGTCCCGTGCACAGCTATTCGCATCTTTCTTCGCCGCTGGATCACAGTGATTTCAGTCTACTTCTCCCCATCCCATCCCATTGACTTTACTGCCTTTGAACTCTAATTTCCCAACTCCAACCACCTTTCCTCATAGTTGGTGATTTCAACTGCCGCCACACTCTGTGGGGTGACTCTACCACCAACTCCCGAGGCCGATCTCTAGAACGCTTCCTCTTCACAAATAACCTAATTATTCTTAATTCAGATCGCCCCACACACTTTGACATGCGCACACAATCCTTTTCATGCCTTGACCTCTCTCTATGCTCTCCTACTTTACATCTAGATTTCCATTGGTCAGTTCTAGACCACTTCCCCTATAGTGACCACTTCCCAATACTCCTTTCTCCTACTTCATATGTACCACTTCCTAATCCTCCACGCTGGTGCTTTGATAGAGCTGACTGGCATACTTTCACTTCACTCTCTACTATACCTATCCCTCCACCCCCCTTACGTCCATTTCAGATATGCTACATTGTTTTACAACCACGATCCTAAGAGCTGCCTATACAGCCATTCCTCGAACTTCAAGACCCTATACTTCTAAATGTGTTCCATGGTGGAATTCTGATTGCTCCAAAGCGCTCCGCTTAAAACGAGCAGCCTGGAACAGCTATCGCTACAAACGAGGCACCCCTCACCAGCTATCAGCCCTTATTTCCTTTAAAAGAGCATCTGCCCATCTTCGCCGTACAATTAAAACAGCAAAACAAATAGCTGGCAAAATTATGTTTCCTCAATTACATCTTCTACATCTATTTCAGCTGTTTGGCGACGGATCCATAAACTATCAGGCAAACATCCCCCCCATCCTGCACCCGTCCTCCATATTCGAGATATTCTCATCTCTGAGCCTGTAGAAGTAGCTAATGAACTGGGCAACTATTTCAGCCAGGTCAGTAGTGGCTCTCACCTTTCCCCACACTTTTCTTCCATTAAAACCATCAAGGAACGCACCCCTATTACCTTCACCCTATCCTCTGATGAGTCCTATAATGCTCCTTTTTCTTCTTCTGAACTCAACGCTGCATTACAGTCGTGCCGCAACACTCATGAAGGCCCTGATGGTATTCACTATCGTATGCTCCGACACCTCCCATCTTCCTCTCTATCCTTCCTTTTAACTATTTTCAACCACATATGGACGTCAGGAAATTTTCCTTCTCATTGGCGAGATGCTTTCATCCTACCTTTCTTAAAACCCAATAAATCAGGTACCCTACCCCAAGATTACCGCCCCATAGCTCTAACTAGCTGCTTGTGCAAACTACTAGAACGAATGGTTAACTTCCGTTTAATGTGGTACCTAATCTCATAATCTCCTTTCCCCTTCCCAGTTTGGTTTCCGACGTGCCCGAAGTACAGCAGACCCACTTGCCCATTTTGAGACATACATTACATCGGCATTTGCACGCCATGAATCCGTATTAGCCATTTCTTTGATCTAGAAAAAGCATATACCACATGGCGATACCATATCCTCCAACAATTGTCCTCCCTAGGTTTACGTGGAAACATGGGTGTTTTCATTAAATCCTTCCTTTCTAAACGTACTTTCCAGGTCAAGATTGCCTCTTCCACTTCATCATCCTTTCCTCAATTCGAAGGCGTCCCACAAGGAAGTGTGCTTAGTACCACTTTATTCCTTCTTGCTGTAAATGACATAGTCTCAGTCCTACCACCAGGAGCCCGAGCATCACTATATGTTGATGCATCTGGCACATCCATACCAGATCTCTGTCAATTCCTTCAGTCTGCAATAACATCAGTAACTTCTTGGGCCACCAACCATGGCTTTCGCTTCTCTACCTCTAAATCTTTCCCCATCCTTTTCTCTCGCTTACGTACGGTCCCCAAACCCCCACTCTTCTTATATAATGCTCCACTCCAATACCGGTCTTCTGGCAAATTCCTAGGCGTTATATTTGATTCCAAATTGTCCTGGCGAGACCATATCTTGTATATCAAAGAAAAAGCTCAACCGCCTCCGAATCTTACAAACTCTTTCACATATCTCCTGGGGCTCAGATCGCAAAACTCTCCTCCATCTTCATGTTACTTTGATTCTCTCCACTCTAGATTATGGATGCCATATCTACTCCTCTGCCTCAACCTCTCTTCTTGCTCACCTTGATACAATCCACCACAGCGGTCTCCGCTTAGCCCTAGGCGCCTTCCGCTCCTCTCCAGTTGAGAGCCTATATACTGAATCAGGCATGCCGTCCCTCTCTCGACGTCGAGCCCTTCTCTCTCTCCGATGCTATGCTCGATTTCACCAATTTTCCCTTACCAAACTAACTATTCCACAATCCTTACTTCATACCTTTACCTCTTCTCCACGTTTACCAACTCCTCTCCCCGTACGCATGGATACCCTCCTCTCCCATTCCCCCTTCCCTCATCTCCGACCTCTCCCACTGTCTGTCCATTCCATTCCTCCATGGCTTATACCTAACCCCTGTATTTGCTCCTCAGTTTTCCCTGACCCACCAAAATCAGATATTCCCCCCTCTATCCTTCTCACTCATTTCCTTGACCATGTCTCCATTCATTCCTCCAGCATTCATGTTTACACTGACGGTTCCAAATCCATCTCAGGAGCTGGATTCGCAGTAACATTCCCAAATTGCACTTTCAAATACACCCTCCCTCCTGAATCTAGTGTCCTTACTACAGAACTATATGCACTCCTTTTTGCCTTAAGACGCATATATTCATCCACCTCTTCCTCTTTTACTATTTTTACTGACTCCCGTAATTCTTTAACCCTCATAAAGTCAATGCACTCGACCAATCCCCTTGTCTGTAAGATCCAGAACTGGTTGTTCTATCTATCCACACGTCACAAATCTGTCAGATTTTGCTGGGTACCCAGCCATGTTGGAATCCCTGGCAATGAACAGGCAGATACTCTTGCACGATATGCCGCAATGTCCACATCACCTCAACAACGCTTCTCACATATTCCAGCTACAGATTACTACCCCCACTTTAAGACTTCTTGTATACCCGATGGCAATCTTTTTGGTCAAGACTCCACAACAATAAATTACATACCGTAAAACCATCAATCTCCTCTTGGTCAGCTCCATTTCACAAAAACAGACGTTGGGAGACGGCCCTCGCACGATTACGTATTGGCCACACTCGCCTAACACATGCCTATCTGATGTCACGCTCAGACCCGCCCCTATGTCCTCTATGTAACATCCCTCTTTCAGTCCCACACATTCTCTTGTCCTGTCCACGCTTTAATACAGCACGTACCTCTGCTTTTCCACACCTATCCTCCCTTCACCGACCTCCCAACATATCAGACATCCTTACAGAATCCACAGCTTCTGCCTCGACAACCTGTTCTCCTTCCTCAGACGCATAAATATCCTTCACTTGATCTAACTCCCTTACCTAAACCACCATAATCTTCTCCCTCATCTTCAACCTCTCAACACTATTCTAGATAGTTGACACATAACAAATATCACAACAATGCCCTTCTCCAAATTCCCTACCTCCTAATACCCCTCCTTCACACCCCCTAGCTCCTTCTCCCCCAGATTCCCCAATATGTACTCACTCATATAATTGGAATATTCGCGATTTCCGTTCTCATAGACCAGACCTACGTCATATCCTTGTTTCTTATAATCCATCTATTATCTGCCTCCAAGAGACTTCCCTCACACACCCTCCTATTCCAATTCCCAATTACCATTTTATCTCTTATCCTTATACTTATCCATCAATAAAAATAGTTAATAAATGAATGATGAAATACAATAATAATTAGCATAATAATTATATAACTGCAATAATAATAAAGATAATTATGACGATAAAGACTATAATGAAATAACATAAAAAATAATGACAATAATGATAATGATAATGATCATAATTATTGAGTCCATTTATAATGGCTTTTAACTGATGATTATGATGATTTTAACAGTAATGCAGGTAATTATGATGATTTTCATGATAATTCCTTTATTATTAACAATGATGATAATGACAATAATAATGATAATAATTATAAAATGATTATATGATAATTTTGATTATTGCTGCAATAATAGCAATAATGAACTCCAATCTAATAATTTTCATACTAATAACGACAAAAGAAATAATAATATCATTATTATTGTCATTATTATTTCTAAAATTATCATTATTGTTATACATTAAAAAATAGTTATAATGATGAAAAATAATAATAATTAGCATAATGATTATCATAATTCCAATAATGATAATGATAATTATGATGATAATGACTACAATGATAATAATCATAAAAATAATGATAATAATTATCGAGCCCATTTATAATGAAATAAAGGCGAAAAGTAATAAAATCCCAAAAGTCGAAAAAAAACGGCAAAATCGAGCGTATTACCTTTTGAGAGAAAGGTCGAAAAAAAACCTTGTGGCTTTTAAATGATAATTATGATGATTTTAACAGTAATGCAGGTAATTATGATAAATTTACATGATAATTCCTATATTATTAACAATAATGATAATGACAATAATAATGATAATAATAAAATGATTATAATGATAGTTTTAATAATTGATGCAATAATAGCAATAATGAACTCCATTCTAATAATTTTTCATACTAATAATGACAATAGAAATAATAATAGTATCATTATCAGTCATTATAGTTATTATTATTACTGTCATTATTTCTAAAATTATCATTATTGTTATATCATTATAAATAATAGTTATAATGATGAAAATGACATAATAATTAGCATAATAATTATTATAACTGCAATAATGATAATGATAATTATGATGATAACGACTATAAGATAATAATCATAAAAATAATGATAACAATGAATGATAATAATTATCGAGCCCATTTATAATGAAATAAAGGCGAAAACTAATAAAATCCCAGAAGTCGAAAAAATGGCAAAATCGAGCCTTTTGAGAGAAAGGTCGAAAAAAAACACTTTTTGGCTTTTAAATGATAATTATGATGATTTTAACAGTAATGCAGGTAATTATGACGATTTTCATGATAATTCCTTTATTATTAACAATAATATGATAATTATATATATAATAAATGAATAAATAATAAATGATTATAATGAAATTTTGATAATTGCTGCAATAATAGCAATAATGAACTCCATTCTAAAATTTTCATACTAATAATGACAAAAAGTAATAATATCATTATCATTGTCATTATAATAATTATTATTATTGTCATTATTATTTCTAAAATTATCATTATTGTTATTATCATTCTAAAAATAGTTATGAATGATGAAAATGACAATAATAATTGGCATAATAATTATTATAACTGCAATAATGATAATAATCATGATAATTATGATGATNGATCGATCTGCCCAAGCCACGACTTCCTAGGTCGTCCCACAGGCCTCCTCCACCCAAGGCTGTCTCGAACAGAGACAATCTGGTGGGCAGGATCATCCTGAAGGAAGTAAGCCAGGTGGCCATATAGCCTGAGTTTGCGATCACGGATTGTGCAGGTAATAGGTCCTGTGCCAGTTTCACAGTGCAAACCGTTGGTTTGATCCCCCATGATCCGGCACAAGGACCTATTACTAAAGGCATCAAGATGTGACTCCAAGGTGAGAATAATGTCCGGGTTTCACTACTGTACAGCAAAACTGACATTATCAGGGCCTTGAAGATGCGTAGCTTGGTCCTTCTGCACAGGTAACATTATTTCCAAATACTCTTGTTGAGAGAGAGTTCATTGCCAAATGCATCAAGAGCACCACTAAAGATTCCAAAGACTCAGATAGAATAGCAACATCAGCAGCAAAGTCAATGTCTGTAACCTTGATATTGGCCAGAGTTGCTCCACAATGACTTTGAACAGTAGCTCTGCCCAGTATCCAGTCCATGCAAATGTTTAAAAGTGTTGGCCTTGCCTCACTCCTGAACTAACAGGAAAGAAGCTTGACAGGCCCCCACTACACTTTACAGCACTTTCAGTACCAGTATACAGAGTTGCTATTAGTCCAATAATCCTTGTTGGAATTCCTCTGTCTCAAGATCTCCCTGAGTGATTCCCGATGCACTGTATCGAACGCCTCCTTGAGGTCGACGTAGGCTGCATGCAGCCCATGCGCGAACTCACGACGGCGATCTACAATGACTCGAAGCGCAAGGATACGCTCTATTTTGGACTTACCAGGGAGTGAATCCAGATTGCTCCAGCCTCTGATGCCTCAGTAGGTGGTCTTTGATACGTCTCAGAAGGATGTAGGCAAGAACCTTGTCTGGTATAGTGAGCAGTGTGATGCCAAGGTAGTTGCTGTACTCCCATCGGTCCCCATTCCCATTCCAGAGAGGGATGACCACACCCCTCAACAGGTCAGGGGGAACGGTACTAGACCGCCAGATGGCAGCCAGGACAGCATGCAACCCACGCTCCATAGGTTAACCACCAGCCTTAAACAGTTCAGCTGGAATGCCGCATATACCTGTTGCTTTACCACTCTTCAGCTTGGAGATTGCCCCCCTAACTTCAGTTAAGGAGGGAGCATCCTCACTGATGGGTGGGTCCGACAACGGAATCTCAGCACTACCCGCATCCAAGTCAACTGCTGTTAGGCCAACCGGGTACAACTGCTCAAAATACTGAGCCCAACGCTCCCGCACGGCAACAGGATCTGAGACGAAGGTCATTTACTAAGAAATGGCCTTCTACCTCCTCTGCAAGACTCCTAATAAACAGTGACCGAGTTCTGTGCACCTGAGAACGGTGCAAATCCCGATCCCCTGTCAGACAAGCCGCAAGACAAGCATCTGTTGCATCCAGTGTTTCCTGCGAGACGAAATTTCGTCTTGCTCTCGGCCATTCACCAATCATTTCTTGAGCTGCATCAAGCGTTTCATGCTTGAAGGTGTCCCACAACAGTACAGGGTCCTTCAGATTGTCGAACGCTGTGAAACGACCAGAGGCTGCTTCAGCAAACCCCCAGGCACATTCTCCCTCCCTCAGCCTGTCCAAGTGAAACAACCTTGGGTGGATCACTGGACCGCTGGGGAGTTTTGAAATGGACCTGGAGAGTAGCCACAACCACTCTATGGTCAGTGCCACAGAACTCGGCACTCCTATACACCCTGCAATTCTGGAGGATCCTCCAACGAGTGCTAACGAGTATGTGATCGATCTCCTTGGCTGCATTACCCATATCACTGAACCATGTCCAGCGATGTGGGTCTGGCACTAGTACCAGGAGACAGAAATCCTCAATTTCTGGGACCTAGCAAAGTTCCGGAAAAGGCTATTCTCGCAATGGGGACCGACAGACATCTCATAGCCAGATATCGCAGTGGCATTGAAGTCACCCAGAACAACACGAATATCTCACCGGGGAAACCTGTCTGACACAGATGCTAGTTTGGCGTTGAACATCTCTTACTCGTCAAGTTTACAAACATTACTAGGAGCGTACACAGCAATAAGAGACATGAAGCCAAATGCTAGCTTCAGTCTCATTACCATTATATGCTCATCGACTGGAGTAACCTCTAGTGCCGAGGGCTGGAGTCTCCTGGAGATGGCTATGGCTACTCCCTGGAGATGGTGACAGTCCCTGCGGCCTGACCAGTAGTAGGTGTAGTCACCTACACTGATCATGCCACTGCCCGGTCTCCTCACCTCTGAGAGAGCAGCCACCTTCAGTCTCAGCCTCCCCAGGTTCCTCGACAGCAGAGGCACCGATCATCCTGACGCAAAGAACGGATATTCCAAACCCCCACCTTGAATCCACGCCCAAGGTGTAGCCTCGGGCAGTCGCTCTGGTGGACGCCACCTAAGTATTCATACAAACATACGTACATACAAACATACATACATACATACATACATACATACATATATATATATATATATATATATATATATATATATATATATATATATATATATATATATTTGGATGGATGGATAGATGTATATATACATATATGTACATGCTTACATATATACAGTATACACATGTACATTACACAGACATTTATATACATATATGTGTGTGTGTGTGTAATGTATGTGTGTATACTGTACATATTTAAGTGTATATATATATATATATATATATATATATATATTGCATACATAAACATATGTATACATTTATATATTTACGTATTCATGTGTATATATGTATTGGTGTATGTGTGTGTCTATATCTTTCTGTCTATCTCAACTTACACATACACACACATACATGTGAATGTGTGTGTAAGTTTATATATATACATGTGCCTATATATAAAATATATAGTTTGTGTTGTGCGCGTGCGAATTTTTATGCAAACCATTACCAAGAGACAATATAGTTATTCATCATGACGGCAGAGAATGTATCTCCGAAGGCGCTCGCTCAGTGAAGGAGAGCGGGTGCTTGGCCTCCAGGAGGGTGAACCCCGTGAAGGAGGGGAACGCCGGGTTTCCTATCATGTGGTCGGTCATGCTCAGAGGGCCGGCGGGGGATACCCAGATGAAGGGGACCTGTAAAAATATATATTGTAGGTGGATGTCTTATATTTTCTGATAAAAGGTCTGACGCGTTTTCGCGTTTTGCCAAGGATATCTACATATGAAACGTGGAAGTTAGGCAGATTTGGAGCACGTTTGTGGATACGGCATAAAAATAAGTCCTCAACAGTGATAGCAATCTATTCTGAAGCAAAAATCTTAGCACGGGATGTTCACGCCAAGACTTTTGGGGCTGACTGTATATTTGTGTGTGAGTGTGTGTGTGTGTCCGAAGTGTCTCTGAATATGACGATAGTCACAGAAGCGTACAGACGAACATGCTAAAAAAATAATACAACATTTCTAAACTAACCTGCATCTTATGAACAATCGACAGGAAACAATGACTAATGACCATACTAATCAGGACAACGTCAAACTCCTCCTTCAAAAGAGCTTGCACCTCCTCCTTCCCTAGCGCCTCCGAACAAAGTGTAGGAGCGGCCGACATGAGCGCCATGGGTCCTGCAGTCTTGCCCTTGAACAAGTTGGGGATGTAATTATGAAGGCTCGCCCCAGGCACCAAGATTTCACGGACGTTTTCTCGAATCTTTGATGGCCGGAACGGGGATACCAATGTTACCTGAAAAGAAATGTTTACACTGGAGAGTCCACTCGCTTACGACTGTCTGTCAACTAATATTTAACAGGATTCTCTCTCTTGCTGGAATTCAGGAACACCATGGAAGCATTCCAGGATAAAGGAATTCCACAGACCTATATCAGCACATGAACAAATACGTAACCAGAACGTATAGTACAGATAAGAACAGAAAAAAGTCAGTAGAAGCGTGAACATTTTAAGAGAATTTCGGCTAAGCGGAAAGAAATATCTGAGAGAACACAACTGAACCGAAAGAGAATCCGCGTCAGTGGTGAAAAATTTTGCTGATGAAACTGTCCTTGCAGGAAGTGAGGCCAAATTCAGGAAATTGTTTGAAGAACCAAACTTGAAAGGAAAGAATCCTGTTTTGAAGATCAAAACTGATATAAAGCATGGAAAACAAAGACAAAAGCTACAAAGTACTATTCAAAAAAGGATTTCATTAAGGAAGAAAATCAGTGCTTATTCCTATAAGAGATAGAAATAAAATAAAAATATTATATAATAATTATTCAATATGGTAATGTTGAAGGAGTGAACTTGCTTTGACAAACTGCTATGACATAAAACAAGATATAACAATTTCTTGGCTTGGGTGATTTTACCTGATATTATTCAGATATTGTTAGAATAGCAAAGTCTCTTGTTCTGGCTCAAGAAACGTATCTACAGTCTCTTTGGATTTAGCAATATTTTTTTTGTTACGATTTCGATACCCGAGGTGTCTCCCTACCTGTCTTATATCATTCTTTAACATCTTAATAACGAAGGATTTTCCGTGCTTTTGCTGCATCTCATCGGAGTACACTTCTGATACCATATCGGCGCCGGGCGTCGAAGGACGAGCGTAACAGGGACACAGCGTAGCGAAACACTGCCTCTGTGCAAGGTTTCGACACGTATTTGGATAAGCATACGTAATCGACTTTACGTCGATCGGCCACTACATTGGTAACAGAATCTCGTAAAAACCGTATGCTGATATCGATACGGCGTTATAAAGGGCACCATACATCACGCAGAGAGGAAACGGCAATAGCAAACGATCGTTGATGGAACGGAACTTAGACACACTCACCGGCCTGCGGTATGAGTATGGACTTGACACAGCAGCGGCGCGTGCGGCCATTGTGTTCTGGGCGCCAAGGGTGAGCGAGTTGGTAGGCGTGGCGGAGATAGGACACCTAACTAAAACAGTTCGCTAAGATGACTATAGTTTGAAGGGCATATCGGCACGAACGCATACCGGCGGGTCGGACCTGTATGGTATACCATTTGAGCAGCAGCGATCGTGGCACTACAAGAGTGGGAACTCGTCGCGACCAACAAGCGATCGTAACAGATGACACCGCCCTGAGCGACAGTCAGTTCCGATTCAGACGGCTCTGGGACAGGTGCGATACTAGATCTAGTCGAGCCAAGATATGACGATACGGTAACGAGGTATAGAAAGATCGAACTGGTGGTGCGTCGTTGAGGTGCATGCCCATAATAGGGCTTCGGAGGAGTCAGGACCTTCGTATACGGCATAGAGTGAGCCGTCTGCACTTTTAGAAGAATGAAAAGACCACACGTCCGCAAACCAAGAGGCACTCGATTTGGCTGGAGTGATGCTCGCCCAGACCACATACAGCGATACAAGTGAACGCTGCGACGATGCGTTATACAATATGTCGTTATTTACGATGAGGAAGCAGAGATGGCGCGCAGGCTGAGCTAGCAGCGATACCGCGCCGCGGTAGAGCTCGCGCCGGCGAAACAGCGTGCGAGTGATGATCTGCAATAGTGAAGCGCACGGTGACGCAACTGGAAGCTCAGCGGAGAATATGTCCGTATATGCAAGTGTGAGACGGTTGTAGCTACTGCACACGGACTGAGGACCAAGTAAGTGAACATCCTAGTGACAAGAAATTCACCGGGAGTGCAAGGGTGAGCCGAGGCGGTGCTGGCGTCCGGAGGTCTGAGGAGAATTCGGGGTATCCGACTGAAGGGATTCAGAGCAGGGCAAAGAGGCAGCCAGTGGGACAGGCAGCAAATATTGATATCGCGTAGATGCACGGCTAGGACCCGAGATTCGGCCACGAATAGTATCGCATAGATGGTTGCAGATGACGATGAGTATGCCGTGACGAAGCACTAAATATGATCACGAGAGCTGGGTACTCGTGTAGTAGGACCGCGAGTGGCGCTGGTTGGTGGACGAATGTCGGTACAGCGAGGGCAAATCACTACGAGAGAAAGTGAATCAGCATGATATTACAGAGCACGATGTAACTCATTGCTCAGATGACAGCTGAGGCGGTGATATACAGTCTATCGAACCGCAGGTGCGCAGCCGGGGCCCGAGGTGAACGTAGGATTGCCCATGTGGAGAGCTATAATGCTCGACGGGACGTGATTTTATCGTAGGCCGCTACAACAGACTGTTCACTTGAGGCTATACAGAAAAGCAGACACGCATTTAAGTAGAGCTAGAGCGCGTCAGGCGTCGTGACGACATGTGGCGAAACGACCTACTGAGCTTCGGCCCCAGCAATAGGTAGAGACGAAGGGCGTCTAGTTAGAGAATGCGTACGCGAGCACCGTGCGAAAAGACACGCTATTAATTGCAAAGAGGTTACATAGTTGACTTTCTGGCTACTTAACGCCGAGAGATTTAGAAAGTATAGACCCGGAATTGGATGCACGTATGCCGGTCAAGGGATTAGGGAAAGGATAGGGGATGTTACGGTTCATTGCATTTTAGCCGAAAACCTGAGAGTTAACAGGTAAACAGTCGTCGTGCCTGTCGAGTCGGAAGACTAGTCACCAACGGACAGGACCAAATGTGACCAATAGTGAGAGAAGTCAGGTGAGCGGTAGGTGAGAGGCACGGCGATCAAGAAAAGTTCGGAAAGCGACAGGGTGCCCACCCTTCAGGGTCTAAGTATACGCCTGAGCAATACCGAAGCGGAGCCCAAATGAGACTGATACGAAAACATACTAAAAAAGAAGAACAGGACCTGAGTTCAATACTTATCGTAGAGACTAAAGAGGTAGACAAAGGTTATATTCGGGTAAGATGTTGCGAGATGGAGCGGACGCTGACGGCCCAAGTAACTAACCATAACGATATAGAAAAGACAGATTGCTGACGAACTATATCATAAGACTGTGTCACAACTCTTGAACAAATTTAGGACTGACAGTGAAAAATAGGTGAACGAGCGAGATGAAAGGTCAGAGGGTTAACAGAGAGGGAGGGAGACTGAAAGAAGAGAGTGTTGTCCAGCAGTCGTCTGCAGGGTCTGTACATGTCTTTATAGTGCGGGTCCTTAACAGCACACCTATTTTAACTTAGCATACGATATAATATTAATTTATTAAAGAGAACACACGCGTCAGCCAATTGGCGACATAGGGTCAACTGAAAGCAAATAAAAATATTCACACTTGAAGAATTTACATGACATCACCCTCTTTCTCACTCTTAAATGGTGGACGTCCGTAAATAAATAACTTTCCATGCCGGAGGTAATAAAGTGAATGGTAATGAAATAATAGTAAGTAGCCCTTGTAATAAATATTGCCCGGATCCAAATTTTTGACGGCATCCAAAAGTTAGGCGAAGATCATATCTCTGGTAAAATTATAAAAATCTATTTATAACTTTATTCTGTTGACACAAACAACAAATGAACAAATGAACAAACTATGCAAAGCGCAAAACCAATGTACAAAATACCTTCTTGTTGGAGGATCCTCAATATATATCATGATATTCCACCTAAACCATTTTTCGCGGCGTGTCAGTCACACCTGCCCTGCTTTGCATACCTGAACTCCCGCGTCGGCTCACCCTTCGGCCATCAGATGTAGAAAGTATCTTGTAGGCTTCTTGGAGGAATGGAGCGCCAGGAAGAGGATGCGTTGGCTGCGTCGCATTCTCGCCGCTCCCGTTGCCACCAACACCGAGGCTAATCACGCTCAATCCGCAGATTGCGCCGCAACCTGCATTGAAAACAAAAACGAATTCACATAATAATTATCTGCCTTCAAAGAGCTTTATTATATATTAGTATCCAATATCCCCTTGACTCCGTTGAGTGTCCCAACAATCTCTCCCCACCTTACCGGCAGCTCTGCAACTCTGTATAGAAAAATTCCTTATTGCACGTGAAAGTTATAACTTGCATATGGTGTCTACGCAAAGGATGAAGTCTCTAGATTCAGTTCACCAGACATCCAGAGAGGAGGAGAGAACCCAGATGGAGTGAATGCCTGATGGCCGAACACTTGAGCAAGGGAACTGAGAGCGAGAGAGAGAGGTCGACCCAACAAATGCAATTAAAGACATTCCGTTATCTCATACTGACGACACCTATGGTGGACGAGCAGCGCATCAGATCGCACAACTTAAGCGAAGTCATACTACTCGCATTGGCCTGCGGCAAAGCAGCCAGGTAACGATGAAGCTACTTCTGGAGAGAGAGAGCGAGAGAGGGCGTGGAGCAAAGGGAAACTGCTGATCTGCCTGGCGCGACCTGTCGAACAGTAGTATTCTTCTTAGTATCAGACAGAGCGTGTCGTTGCAAGACCTCTTTCATTATCTAACGGGCGAACACGAAGACGAATGCGAGCGAGCACCGAGACTTACATCGTGCCTCACATCGCGCGAGAATATTGAACGCGCTGGAAAACGGAGCCACACTCGACAAAACGGTCTCCCGGAGAGAGAGATACTAGGAGCTCACCTGCCAGTATATCTCTGCCTCAAGCTTGTTCATGCAGCACGATACGCCCTAGATCGTATCCGGTACAAGTCTTTTCTGATCCACGCCTACCCACACCTGAATTCTGCATAGAGCAACGTTCCACACACACACGAACGGTGCGAGAGAGAGAGCGCGACTCACCGATAGCTATACTATTAATCATTCGGCCCTCGCTCTGCAAGCGATATGTACAAACCTACCTTGCACCGTGCTACATTAAGAATATATATATATACAGAAAAACATGACGTTAGAGTTATCCGGGCTTGATAGTGACGTCGTTATAATATTTATTTTTGTGGTCGCCTTATCTAGAATTGTGTAAATTGCCCATTGCTTACCGTCTCTAAGACGGACGAAAGTCGACGCTCGTGGAGGGAAAGTAAGCACATGGAAAGAGTGAGCACAGAGAGTCACTGACAGACAAACATCACACAATGAGGTAGTGATCTTGAATGCTTGTGTGGTGTGAAATGTCTTATATATATGTTATATATAGGCATATATATATGTTTGTGATATATATGTTTGTGTGTGATTATGTATACATGTAATTGTGTACGGAAGTGCACATTACCACCACTCAGGCAGAGAGGCTGATGTCATAGATATAGCAGAGAGCCGTAGCCTAAGATACACTAGGGAGTTACGGGTTATTACTATATTGATACACTGAACACACGCTCACTGCGGCTAACCAGAGAGGCAGCGAGTATAGAGCAGGTATAATGATTGTATATAAAAATACTGAGAGCGCGAGTTATATAATACAGGTGTGTTTATGGATGTGCGCAATATATGAGACGAACTATATTGAGAGTGGTAAGAGAGTCTATATGGTAATAAAATCGTTTATATATTATAAGTAGGTGATACTAAGGAGAGATGAGCTGGAGGGTATAATTAACTAAGGATCATAGTATATACGCATAGCATATATAATAATATTAACATATAGTATTATATTTTATCTCAAGAAGCAACTCTGTAACCGCCACACGGCATAATAGATATATATAGAGGATCTATACCACGTCATGTAACTAACGCTATTAATATATAGAAGACACGCACGATATACTAGTCCAGTCCGACAAAGAAGATTTTCCACCTGTACGATATAAATATATTGATATGTGATATAGCTATAATAGTCGCACACTATATGCAGCTGTTCGAGATCGTTATAACGCCGCTTCATTTATTTGGGTTAACCGTACGTAGCAATATAAATAATATCTGCGGGCTTTGCGCATTATAAGGGCCTTCAGTAAAATTAGTTACGCCACTATAACTTGTATACAGAGCGGGGGGTCAGATTATCATCGCACGCCAGGAGCTGCTATATGCGGAGTCTGAAGAAGGGAGGGGCCGTTATGGTACATGCGTGGGAGAACAGGTGGTGCTCCACACAAATCACTATGATGCTAGCCGTTAAGAGGTGTACTCAGACATAAGCACAAGCGAGAGAGTCATAGAGAAGGTTTTTATATGTTTATTTGACTAACAATGCATTTATGAGAGCTATCTATCTCTATATATGTAGCGGTAGGATTACACGTATATATATCCGGAGAATATATCGAGCGGAATAATGACTGATGAACGCACGGTGCCTGATTCAGTCACGATCAGGCGACGGTATGGGAATAGGTGCAAGATGCTTGGTATTTTGTGTCGCCATCATATCACACCGACCACTAACTAGCTTCACAGACCGCGTGAGATGTCCTGAATTATCGCTGAGCTAGGGATCGTGAATAGATGCTACTCGGGGCAGGAGGGATATCACGAATGTGGCATTATTCCACTTCAATTGAATACACTTCAGGATTTCTGGATTTGGGATTTGAACTGCTCTTTCCCGGGGAGTGTGTGTAAAACTTTTGCTATCCTTACGTATACACACACGGTAGGTAAAGCTTAATGGATGCTGATAGCTCCTTTGCAATACCCCCCCCACTACCTTTTAGGATCGTTTACAGTGGTTAGAAGACTGCTGCGAGAGAGCGAGCAATGGCGGGTGGTATCGAATCCCTATGAGACAAGAGGTTAATATCATAATCACTCATATTAATTACTTTTAATATTTTGCTAACGTTTTCATAGTCTCATCATAGGCGTAGTATCCTGCCACTCTCTATACTACGGCCCGCCTCCATCTCCGACCGCTTCTCAGTCTAAGCTCGGCAACATGCTGTACGTCTATATGGCCTTAACAATCACCTCTATATCTCTCTCTATATCTCACCGCACACTGACTGAACTCTGCGCGACTTATCACGGTATTGCAGTCTCAGCATTCTGCTCTGCACAATGAATTAACAAGAAGAGAAGTTCACACATTGCAATCTCATCTAACCACACACACAAATATATTAAGGTTTCGTCTCTTTAAGAATTCGCAGATTTATATTATTTCTTAGATCGGATTCGCGTTCAATGTCAGATGACTCTCACTAATACTTAGTCCCTTTTCTGCGTCGGCAATCGGTCTTTAAGATATCACGACCCTTCATGCGCTGACCCCCCCCCCCCCGCCACCCACCCCGCGCGCACCCCCCAACCGCGCCGCCATCTCACGCGCCATTTTCATTCCTACAGTGCCTACCCCCCCACGGCAGCCCCCGCCACCCGCCCGCCCACGCCTACCCCCCTCTCTCTCGCCGCCACCACCACCGACGCGCGCGCGCACCCCACCGCGCGGCCCCCACGCGCGTTCTCTCCCCTCCCGTTGATTTCATATCCTCCCCATGCCAGGGGTATATCTTGACTGGTTCGCTAACCAAGAGTCCACCTAGCGCCTGAGATGAACTATGAGTGTACTTCGCGTATATTTTAGAGAGAGTCTCTCTATCGGTTGACACTGCGGTGCTCGCGATACAAACGGAATATTGGTATTACTAAGGCTAGAAGGGGGGTCAGGACCTCGAAGATGGATTTTGTTGTGATCATTGGGCTAGACGCATATGGCGATCCTTAGCACCAGGTAGCCTTGCCCGTCTGACACTACAATACTATTACGTCACACTTCAGGGCCTCGCGTGAGCGGGTCATCTCGCAACCGGTAATCCGTATAGCCCTATGCACTTATCTCTTTAGTAATTATGGAGCCCTTTGGCAGGGGTGTCCGCGAGATCACAAGTGAAGGTCTCTATTCGTACTATGCATAGATAAAGGAGTCGGTATATAAAAACATAGCTCATACGCATTGCGTGTGTATCTATCTACGGACATAAAGTATTTACCTCAAATACCCGGGTATGAAAGCCTAGGCATTCCTCATAGCGAGAGGAATAATATAATACTATAATATACGGTGGACTACATACATGATCGACGTCACAACAAGAGGCAGAGTCACTCCTTTCTAATAATAAGGTAGGGTGAGGAATATCGGAAAGTATCTATAATGAGGGCGACAGTGGGAAGACTTGCTGAGAGAGAGAGACCTATATAGACAAAGGACAAGAGATGCGTTGATGATAATAGAACATACTGAGTACTAACTACGGAAGGGCCCAGCCAAGCTCACTTACTCCGGCCGATACTAAACAGCTAACAGATTAGGGCACTGTCGGAGGTATACCGGTATGAAGACTGGCGTAATACCATATACGCTTTAATTGAAGTACAGTATTTTTTATGGTAATGTAGGTTGTGAGGTATATTACAGAGGAAGGGCGGAGAGAGAGAAGAGAGAGAGAGTATGGAGGAGAGGCAGACCACACGCCAC
>NW_020870748.1:1014189-1016689 GCF_003789085.1 Penaeus vannamei | reverse complement strand
GGAATAAGTGAAAGGTTAGACCTTTCTTTCCCCTCATATTATGGTTTGACCAACCATCGACTACACAACTCTTAGGTATTTTCACACAAAAGAATTTGAAATTCTTGGTTAACACTCTGAATCTATAACACAGCAGTTTTCTGAACGAACGAGGTTTGCTTTCACCAGGTGCTTACTGCTAGGTGCGGTTGCTACATGTTACCGAATCGATAACGGTAATAGGTAATCAAAATCGGTAATTCAATGTTGGGCCACTTCAAAGGATCGTCGATCCAAATTTCGGTAGGTAGGGATATGGACACTCCTTTAGGTGCACAGCGTCTAGTTTGACTTCTCAAAGCTTTTTCTCTGCGGTTTTTAACATTCCGGAGTATTCATACGACATTTTCGCTCACGGAAATAAGGTAACATTTATTTACTGTATGAGAGGTTTCTGTGAGAGACGGGTTTGTATTCACCAAGTGGATTTCTTCATCATGGTAACCCCGGCTCGTGACGTCATGCCAAATCGGTCTATTAAATGCCTCTAACCAAACACGATTCTGATTCCTCACTAAGCGCAGTCCTGGTTCGCCTCTGTATGGGGACACTGGGGAAGGACCATTAAAAAGGTATAATTGAGGGGAATTTAACGTGGCTACCGTGTGTAGATGATGTCCTCGTTATCATCAGGAGATCATGCTCGTGTCAAATGTCGACGCTGCTCAACACAACGAAGTTATCCTTACGGCGGAGGAAGAACAGTGTCAGCTTTCTCAACTGAACACTGGACCATCAAGGTGGTGACGTCTGTGGGCGGAGAAGCAAATGCAAATGACTGCATCCAATACTTTTCTTTGTACTGTAAAAAGTTAGTCGCAGAAAATATTTTCTTCATGTAGAAGAGGATCTCTAGCCAAGGAATACATGAAATGAGGTCAATTCATAACCAGAAGAAAGACGAAGAGCATACTGGCAAGAGCAATTCCTTGAGAATTCCTCATAGCACCAGAGACTAACTCCTCCAAGGCCAAAAGCAAATATTTTGGCAGACCCGACAGCGCCTTACACGGCATCCCTGCAGCAAATGCTTTGAAGTTTATCTTGGTGAAACAGGACGCGGTTTCTGCGGCAGGGTCATCGAACGTCGAGCTGATGCTAGTTACCACGAATTACCAAAACATTACGCTGAAGTAGAATGGCACTGATCAAAAAAGGATTTAATAAACAAAAAACTACTAGAGCATCTTCAAATTATGCTACGTAATTGCAGCAACAACAGCTAAGCAAGGAAAAAAATAACAGGTCATGGATGTCAGGTGAATCTTCAATTCTACACACTTCAGCACACACACACACACACTATATATATATATATATATATATATATATATATATATATATATATATATATATATATATATATATATATATATATATATATATATATACACACATATATATATATATAGGTACACACATTTAAATACATTCACAATATCTATCTACCTATATATATACATACATGCATGCACACACACACAAGCATATATTGTGTGTGTATGTGTGTTAGTACTTTTCCTTTCATACCTTTTCTTCCCTTATGGAGTGACAAGAGTGATCAGATGACAAAAAATCGAATACAAAATTTCTAAACCAACCTGCATCTTATGAACAATCGACAGGAAACAATGGCTAATGAAGATGCTAATCAGGACAACGTCAAACTCCTCCTTCAACAGAGCTTGCACCTCCTCCTTCCCTAGCGCCTCCGAACAAAGCGTAGGAGCGGCCGACATGAGCGCCATGGGTCCTGCAGTCTTGCCCTTGAACAAGTTGGGGATGTAGTCATGGAGGTTGATCCCAGGCACCAGGATTTCACGGACGTTTTCTCGAATCTTTGATGGCCGGAACGGAGATACTATTGTTACCTGGAAAAAAAGGAAATGTGTACACTGGAGAATCCCTTCGCTTACTACTACCTGTCAACGAATGTTTAACAGGATTCTCTTGCTGGAATTCGGAAATGCTATGAAAGCATTCCAGGATAAAGGAATTATACAGAAAAAAGAATATGTTTACACTAGAGAATCTCTTCACTTATGGCTACCTGACAACGAGTGTCTAACAGGATTATCTCTTTTGCTGGAATTCAGAAATACTATGGAAACCTTTCAGGATAAAGGAATTCCACAGACCTATATCAACACGTGAGCGAATGTAGACCCAGAACGTATGGTGCAGATAAGAATATATAAAAACAAGAGGAGTTCGGCTAAACAGAAAGAAATACCTGAAAGAACACAACTGAACCGACAGAAAATCCGCGTCAGTTGTGAAAAAAATTGCAATCCTAGGTTTGCTGATGAAAATGTCCTCCTTGCAGGAAGTGAGGCCAAATCCAGAAAGATGTTTGAAGAACCAAACTTGAAAAGAAAGAATGCGGTTTTGTAAATTGATACTAATACAAAACATTAAGTATGGAAAAACGTAGAAGCCACAAAGTAACAGTAATAAAATA
>NW_020870748.1:994189-996689 GCF_003789085.1 Penaeus vannamei | reverse complement strand
GTAGAAACAATTGTTATGAAAAGTTATGGAAGTGTCAAGAAATGATAATTTGTTTTGTTCAGTCTCACAAGTGAATTTTATATTGGGGTGTTGTGAGTTCAAGTATGAGAGGAAAGGATTAATGTGAGAGGGGTCGTCAAAGAGTATAAAAGTATCATCCATATAACGGCGATATAAAATAGGTTTGAAATTAGCAGGGCAGTCATTCATCCATGTTTGTTCATGATGGCAAAGGAAAGTATTGGCATAACAAGGGCCAAGTGGTGATCCCATTGCTACACCGCCTACCTGTGTGTAAATAGAGCCATTGAAGGTAAACACTGAGTTGTGTGCGGCTATGTCCAATAATTTCTATATGTCGTCTGGTTCAGGCCTTACGAGTTTAAGAGTGAGGAGGTTGTTTTGTTTAAAATTATGTCAGTGGTTTCATTGAGGGGAACATTAGTGAATAACGACTCTATGTCAAAACTGGCCATTGTGACAGGCCGTAGTGGTTTAAGGTCACTCATTTCTTTGATGAAAGAGAAGGAGTTTTCTATGGTATATTCATTGGTGGTTAGAGGGGTTATTATTTGAACTAAGAATTTTGAAACATTGTAATTGAAAGTACCAATGGCAGAGATGATGGGGCGTAGAGGCTGACCAATTTTATGAATTTTAGGAAGGCCATATAAGCGACCAGGTTTTGAGCCAGATATAGTCAGGTTATAAGTCATTTCGCCGATAGATGTTCTTATCGAGCGTAAGAGTCTGTTTAGTTTATCTTCTAATTTCAGTAGATGAGTGGCAGTGTCAGACATGATTGGTTTAAATTTGGAGGAATCACTAAGTATCGTATTTAGTTTACTAAAATAGTCATCTCTGTTGAAGATAACAACTCCACATCCCTTATCTGGCTTTGTGATATCAATATTGTTATCATCTCAGAGTTATTAGGGGTGTAAGGGAGGGATATGGAGTATGAATACTCTTGACATGACATTTGAATTTCTTGTAAGTATCGTGTGCCACAGTAGAAATGCTGTTGGTGATATGATTCCATCTATCTTTGTAAATCTCACAGTTTTTGATGGTGTGACATAGTTTTTCAAAACAAAGAAAGAACTGGTTATGGGGAATGGTACTGGGTGGTATACAATAATCGAAACCTAAAGAAAGGACTTCTTTTTGTTCATCTGATAATATCCGATCAGAAAAGTTGAAAATAACCTTATTCTTGTCCACTTTTTTGTTTAGGTCAATTCCTAGCTTAGTTAATTTCTTATTGTGTCTGAAATCAACATTACATAATTTCTTTTCCATATTTCGTTCATTGAGGGATAATAAACATTCTTTTCCATATTTCGTTCATTGAGGGATAATAAACATTTGGAATCGAAATAGGAAATACAGGAAGTGAGGAGATTGGTGTCATCCTCCAGTTTCTCTTTGATGGTAGGGATCTTTTTCTTTTGCTTATCTATTTCCCAGTCCAAAAGATCGAAGTACCAAGAACGATATGTCCTGGTAGTTTGGAATGTGGGACAATACACTCTAAATTTAATAAAGTATGGTTTGGTTCCATAACATTTACAGATCTCTGGGAATTTTAAGTCTTTTTCCACTTTCTTGGAGCGGAAAGAATTCCTTTCAATTTTCCTGTAGAGGTCCAGAGTATTCTTGCCGTATTTCTTCAGTATATAATGGGTTATAGATGTCCCGTGGGAATCGAATTCTTATCAGGAAGAGGAAAACCAACACGGCTGAGAAGAACTTCATTATTGCAATTACATACGTTTCAGAGATGCAATCTCCATCATGAGTACTATAAAAAAAAAAAAAAAAATACAAACAAATTATAATACAAAACATACAAACAATATAATAGAAAAACAATATCAAAAGATCGTAAAAACAAGTTGGTGAGCTAGGTATGTGGGATCCACCTCACAATGGCTCCGCCACCGCATTCTCGAACACAAAGGCAAGTCCATCAGGACAGGCCTGCAACTGAGTAAACCATCCTTCTCAGCAATCAGAGAGCATTCTCACCTCCACAATCATCCTTTCAGCAATACTGATTTCAAAATCTTGACCTCCCATCTTAACAGATTTGACCTCATCATAGCCGAGTCACTCCACATCCAAACAATGCAACCAGAGCTTTAACTGCCACTGCAACACCACCCTGTTTACCATATAAACTATCAAAAGAACCCATAGCTTGGTTAGTACCTGTTACTGCTCACCAACTTGTTTTTACGATCTTTTGATATTGTTTTTCTATTATATTGTTTGTATGTTTTGTATCATAATTTGTTTGTATTTTTGAAATCAATTTGTTGTTTTTTTTGTTATAGCACTGATGATGCAATTGCAATAATGAAGTTCTTCTCAGCCGTGTTGGTTTTTCCTCTTCTGATAAGAATTCGATTCCCACGGGATCATCTATAATATATGTATATATATATATATATATATATATGTATATGTATATATGTATATATAATGTACATATATA